>JAPYYT010000019.1:0-137334 GCA_030522565.1 Ceratosolen corneri | reverse complement strand
ATATACACCTCAGTGAAATAAAATCATTCTTTAATTGAATTAATAACATTGGATATTTATTAATTAATAGGAAATAGAATCGAAGATTTTTTTTATGAAAAAATTGATAAAAAGAAGCCTAATAGGCTTAGTAATTTAGAGTATGTTGGTATAGATATGATCGAAGCTGGTAATGATTTTGGGCCAGGGATTGCTTATGGTAAATTATATTTTTATATTTTTAATATTATAATAAATAAAAATTAATTAATTTATTTGGTGTTTGTAGGTAGTGCTTTAATTAAAGTTGGTCATTGCCAACAGAAATTGGGGCAAATTGAGAGAGATTTTATTGGAACAGCAGCTAATTGTTATATACAACCATTACGGAAATTTTTAGATGGAGAAATGAAAACAATTAGTAAAGAAATGTCTATTTTAGAAATTAAAAGGTATCTTTGAATTATATTATTAATAGTATAAAATAAAGCTAAAATATTATAATTTAAAAAATTTATCTAAATTGTTATTATGTAATAATATTTCAGATTGGATTTGGATTCTTGTAAGAAACGTGTAAGAAAGGCTAGAAGTATGTTAGGTCAACAAAGTGTAAGTTTATTTATAAATACTAATCTTTTACTTTATTGTTATTGTATGTATATGTGTACTTATATATATATATATATATATAAGTATAATTTAAATTGTATATATGTATGGAATGAGCAAATGAATGTATGTGCGGTTGTGTATGCGTGTAAACATGATATATATGAATATATATTTGTTGCCTTAAATAGGAAAGCGGTATTTCTCCTGAAGTAATACTTGATCAGGTACTAGTAAAATTGACCTGTTTAAAAATATTGTAGTTATTTATTTTTTAATTTTATAATCTATGTAAGTTATTGAGGCATGAACAATTTTATTTATTTAGTTATTGAAAAATAAAGTTAAATATTAGTTTGATTTTATATTTTATTTTGATTTTTTTTTTTATTCGAGTAGAAGAATCATTTGAAATTATAAATTATAATATAATATTATTAACAATGCAGTATACTAATGAAAATTGAAACCAAAAACTAAATAAGTTTCCATTAATCTATATAGAAATATTAAATTTTTATATTTGGAAAAATTTAATAAATTAGTTACCAAAACAACTATTCTTTGATATATTATTAATTTTAAACATACAGATAATATATTTACTTTTTATAAAATTATAGAAATTGTTATTATACTGTATTATTAATATAGCTTTTAAGAGTTAATTATTTAAAATACAAATTTGTTGTTTCTATGATAATAAATAGAAAATTCTGAAAATAAAAATATTAAATATTGACTTCTATACTTAGGCAGAGAGGGAGCTAAGAGTAGCACAATCAGAATTTGATCGACAAGCAGAAATTACTAAGCTATTGTTAGAAGGAGTCTCAAGTTCACAAGCTGGTCATCTTCGTTGTTTGCACGAATTTGTAGAGGCTCAAACTCGACATTATGCACAGTGTCATGCAACAATGCAAGAATTACAACGAGAACTTGCAGGGTAATTATTTTTGTAATCTGAGAAAATATCATTTCTAACTTTAATTTTATAAAAGTATCTTGCACTACTTTTGTATTTTACTTACAATTATTTTTAATACAGTTTTCCAACTTTGGAGTAATCCGAGTGAGTAATGTTTTAATGTAAAAGGTGTATACATGATTTTTAGTATTATGTTAATATTTGAATTATGCATTACTCATTCGTAAAAATTCTGTATAAATTTAGTAGTTTAACAATTTATTAATGAGTAACTTTATTATAAATATTGTAATATCTATCTATAGTTCTGGTAGTTTTATGATTTTTTTACTACAATTAGTAGGATTAGTATAGAAAGGAAACATTGTAATAGTTAGATAGTTAGGATTAATGGTTAATTTTAAAATAATTTTCAAATTATAATAGTTTATGAAAATTTGGTTTTTTTTATACAATTTTAATGATGCATGAACTAATAATATTTATGTTCAATTTATGATTCATGCAATCAATATATAAGAATTATATCTATTTATAAATTATGTTTAGATTCACATAAAATCCAAAATATTAGTAATTAAAGAACTTTCAAATTCTTACAATATTATATTAATTATAGATTTATATATCAACACTAATTTTTAATTTTATTTATTTCATATTTCATATTTTTTGTTTTAAATTAAATTTTCAATTAAAAAATTGTGTTATAAACCCTGCATGGTAGTATTTATCAATCATAAAAAATAACTTTCATCGTTATAGCTAGTATTGTATAATGTAACTGTACTAATCAACATATATTTTACATTTCATCTAAATATAAATTTTTTAATTAAACTTCTCATATAATACTTTGTTTGCTGGCATGCTTGGGGTTACAGGGTACATCAACCAAGTCCTCTACTGAGAGTCAACAGTGACGAAGTGATCAAGCTAACCCCTTCACCCACAAAATCCCAAAATTTACCCACTCACCAGCCTTTTGTTGGATCTACTTATGTTACTGCTACATTTGACACGAATGTTTCTAAAATCTAGTCTTTTTTTTTACTTAATAAAGTATTATCACAATATTCTGTCACCATTATTAGTGTCTATTTATTATTTTTTATTTTTTATTTTTGTTATGTATGTATTTATTGAAGAATAGTAGTTGGATGTATTTATGAATATGCATACTTATTTATAACTTTGAATATTATTGAATAATATTGAAATAATAATAATAATAATAATAATAATAATAATAATAATAATAATAATATTGAAATGAACTGGTAAATAAAACTTAAATTCCATCATTTGATTTTGAATAAAATATTATATTCTTCAAATCTAAAAAGTATAATTAATTTATAAACTGACACTAATAGCTATTTTCGTTATAGCATATAGGCATATAAGAAGTTAATTTATTTGTTCTGTTTATCAGTTTTATATCATGGAATAATTATCTGATTAAATGCTATTAATTTGTAAAAGAGAAGCATTACAATAATAATTTTAGAAACTGTATCTATAATATACTAAAAAACTTTTATTCATATTTATTTTATTTTTAATCATAATAATTTAACTTAATAATAAGAGTAACTGGTTACTAATAATGAATAACTCGCTTACATTAACTTATCGCATCGATGCATGTTGTACATCAAGTTTTGTAATAATTTAATAACATAACTCTTAAATATTTTATTACATGTGTATTTACATTACATTTATATTTGCACAGTTCTAATAATTATTATTTATTTTTAATCATAAATTGATGGGTTTACATTTTCGCGATTTGCAGTCCATTTACCTTTATATTGTTTATTAATGATATAATAATTAAATTAATGTATTTTATTATTTATTTTGTAAATACACCTAATTAATTATTAAGTTATATAAAAAATTTGAAGTTATTTCTATACATGTTTAAGCTATATATATTTATATTTATCTTTATTTTATAAAATTTATAAAAATTGAAATACGTATTAAATTTACAATATTTAATATGAAAGGGTATTTTTTAAATATTAATAATAAAAGTCATTTCTGAATATTTTTCAAAAAGTAAATAAAACTATTTAATATTTAATTTAAAAAGGAATTCTGTAAAAGGCATGTATTTTTAATTATTTAACTATATTATAAATCAATTAAAAAGTAAATTATTTCTTGTAAAATTATAAATATAAATACACATATATATACTTTAAATATATTTTTTTCCTTAATATTTTATACACTATTTAAAATTTCAACCACCCAGTTTGTCTGGGAGTTCATTTCACCCTACCACATCAATAAATTCCAATCAACTCATGGAAAATGGTCAACAACAAGCTAGAGTGCTATACGACTACAAAGCAAAAAATGGAGAAGAAATAAGTGTATTACAAGATGAGGTAAATAAGTTTGTTATATGAACAAGATCAACAATATAGAAAAGCATGTCAGCATTACATCTATTTGTAAAAGCATGCTTTTTCCAGTGTTTTGTAAACTTCGCTAATATGTAAATAATTTAATTAGCATTTATTTCCTATTTCTGGAGATAAAATACTCATCTGTATATTTTAATTTGTTTAATATTCTCTATCTTTTTTTAATGTAATTTTTCATGGTTTTTATATCAAGTTTCCATTTATAGATATTAAAATTATGTAATAACAATCGATAACAATACTAATTTAATCCTTATTACGATTATTGTATGAGCAAATCATGATAAAGTATGTAATTTCTTTTTAATGCCATTATTATCAAAGTTTATAGTTTTGAAATACTAAAGTATAATAGTTTAACAGTTTACTTATAAATTATGTACATATAAAAATTTCGTGTCAAATGAATACTGAAAAAATTTTGGTATAATTTAAACTAATGTATTTAATATATTTGCTTATTTTATAATTAAAATAAAATTTGTTATTTCTGTAATAATTCAAGCATACATGTTAAATCATTTTTATTAGTAAAAATAGTGGAAAATGTAATTATTTTTAGGGATTTAAAAATTTTAATAATGAAGCAGTTTTAACAGATTTATTTCATTTATTTTATTTATTGATTTATTTATATTATGATTTCGTTTTATTTATTGAACTTATTGTTTATTTAAGTTACAATAAAAAAAATAGAAATGTGCTAATAAAAGTGAATGTTTTATCAAATATTTTATCTTGTCATCATTTTATGTGCTAATAATAATGAATGTTTTATCAAATATTTGGCCACTGATAATTTTATGTTAATTACATTAATCTGGAATTAATGTATAATAGAGAAATTTTATGCCACACGAATACAGTATGTTGAATAATCTAAAAAAACAAATGATATAGAGAAGCATTGATTGTTCATTAGAATGTTGGTTGAATTTTTGTAAAATTGTTATTATTTAATAGTGCAATTCACAATTTATATAAATAAATCACAAAATTGACCATATGTTTAAGTCAAGATTCTATGAAATAACAAAGAGAAATTATTACAAATTAATTACACATATTTCTTTTTTAATATTGCTTCAAAAAGTTTTATAGTATTTTTCTTTGAATTTGTAATTGACAATATGAATTTTTGAAATGCATATATTAAGTTTATATATAGAATTATATTAATTATCCAGTCATTGAAACACAATCATAGAAGTACTGCTAATTCAAGTGATTTGATTATTGGAATTATTTTGCTTTTAAATAAATTTAAGTAGTAAACTATTAATTTATAAAAGTGCATTTAATTAGTAATTTAGATTTTAATGAAGATTCACTTCTTCATACAAGCTTTATGATATTACTAAAATATGCATTTTATCAAATTTCATTACACATTTAAGAATCAATAACAGTTTTTGGATATAGTGGTAAATTATAAATATTGTAAAAATTATCTAAATAGTTTTATTCACTAGAAATATACTTATTTAAAAAAATGTTATTTATAATGTAATTATAATATTAATTCATAATATTGTAATTATTAATGATTATTACAAAGTAAAGTAAAATACAAAGCAAAGAAAAAAAATGAAAAATTTTTTTATACTAAAATAAAGTATAATAATTATACATCTTATTAAAGCAGATTAAAATTGATTGTAATACTATTTAGATAATTGAGATGCATTTGTTAAAAACGATTTTTTTAATGTGTGTGTGAATGTATTAGATTAAAATTTTTTATTCATTATTTTATTGTATTACTATTAGTTTATAATCTGTGAACGTGAGATTTGTTAAAATACTATGTACATTTTAATGTATGCAAGTTTTGCTATAGTTGTTATTAGCTACATTGCATTATTTTTAGATGTTTAATGTTAAAGTGATACATATATATATATATATATATATATATATATAGTTACACACAAACATTTTTATTATATACATGAATTTTTTTTATAATATTTGTACTTTAATAAACATAATTTTATTTTATTTACAGTAATTTTTTTCTTTTACATTTTATTACTTTTATAAAATTTATATTTAAAATTGCATCTGTTTTTTAGGTCATTCGCATAACTAAAATTCCAGAAGATGATGATTTCATACTAGGTTTTCAAGGCAATCAATGTGGAAGAGTTCCTAAAGCTTTTTTAGAAATCCTTTCATATAAATAAGGTTGCTAAATATTAGTATTGTAATTAAATACTTAATACATTAATGTAATAAAACTTATATTTTAAAGTGTTTAGCAAATTGAAAATACTTGGTTACCAAATATTCTCTTAAGATATGCTAGTAATTTTTAATTTCCAGATTTTAATAATTTTATATTATGATTGAATGTACAGTATTATATTAGTATTACACAATTATCATAAAGAATAAATTTGATAAAATAAATATTATACCATGCATTAACAGTAGCTGTTATTTTATGTTTCTTTCTTGGGCATTGTATCCAATAATAAATTGCTTAAATTCTAAATTTATCAAATATAATGTAATGATAAATAGTAATAAAATAAACGTTACTATTTGAAAAATTTTTATTTGTTTCTTACAACTAGATTATTTCTTTTTAGAGACACCAACAGTACGACCCCTTCTTCCTGTTGTTTTTGTATGTTGACCACGCACTCTGAGACCCCAATAATGCCTAAGACCTCTATGAGCGCGAATCTTTTTCATACGCTCCAAATCCTCACGTAGCTTAGAGTCTAAATTAGAACTTGTAAGCTGAAATATATTACAATATTAAAATAAAATAATTTAAGAAAAGAAAGGAAGTATATAAAATAATTTACATCTTATATATAAATATAAAAAATAGTTATTTATATATATGTAAAATTATATTTATTAAATCAAAATAATGTTGCATTTAAAATTTTCTTCTAACTTATATATTAAGTTAGGAAAATGCAGTTACTTTTGCATAAACTACCAGTAAAATTATACATTAAAAATATAATTAACCGTGTTTTTATGCCATTTATATCTATTTTATAAGAAAAGACTATTTTATGTTAAGAAATATTTGATTTTTCTTAATAATTTATTAAAAATGATCATTGCTTATTTATATTTGATGATTTTTGACACATTAATAATTTACATTTGATTTCCAAATAAAATATTTTTAAATTTTAAATATTTATATTTTTTATTTTTTTAATGACTAATTTATTAGAAATAATTTTCTTATGTTTTTTTTATAAATTCTCAGTATTTAATTAATATAAAATTGGTTGACATAAATAATTAAAATTTACTAAAAATATAAATATTATATTCAATATAATAGATAAGTTTATAATATAATTTACAATTATTAAATAGCACTAACGTCCTTAAATTGATTAAATTTTGTCAAGATATTAATTAAAATATAAGTTATGTATTATATTTGAATTAAATAAATTCATGTCGTAAGCATTATTCTAATATTTTACCTGTGAATATTTTCCATCGACGATATCCTTTTGTCTATTCAAGAACCAATCAGGGATTTTATATTGTCTAGGATTAGCCATAATTGTAACGATTTTTTCGACCTAAAATATTATATTACTTTTATCTTCAACATTTTAATATTTTTTATAAGAAAGTTATTTTGTATGTTTTTACTTCTTCCTCAGAACATTCACCAGCACGTTTATCTAAATCAATATCTGCTTTTTTTAAAACAATATTGGCATATCTTCGTCCAACACCCTTGATGGCCGTCATGGCAAACATAACTTTCCTGTTACCATCGATATTCGTGTTTACAACACGAAGAATATGTTGAAATTTTTCTGGGATAACAAGAGACTAAAATATATATTAGTTAATTTAATATAAAACAAAAAAAAAAAGACATAATTTTATTGAAATATTTATTTAAATAATGCGATATTACGTTATCATTTTTATTAAACAAAATTTATATGTATAAAAAATTGCCTATAATTTTTTAAAATCTATTAAATTTGCTTTATATTTAATGGGTAAAGTATAAATATGGACATAAATTATAGTAAGCACTTAACCTATTTTATCGAATTAGTAAAAATAATTGTAAGATAAAATATTTGTATTAAAATGGTAAAATATTCATTATATTAAAATTGGAAAATTTTTGTTATTAAAATTCATTACAAAAAATATATTAATTATTCAAGATGCTTTTAAATATTTTAGATTTTTACTTAAAAATAAAAATTCTTACCATTGTAACACAATGGAACAAATGTGCCTTACTGATTCAAGGATTAGTGACAATATTATGTTACATTTAAGCAGAGAAGCATAGATTGTATGTTTTTTTTGAGACATGCGCGATACAGGTCTACGCTAATTATACATTTCAAATACATATAATTCCAATGTGAATTTTGAAACAAGTAGGAAAAAATAAAATGTTATTTTACCCGAAAAGTAACTTATACAATTTAAGTTGCAATAATGAAATAACTTATTCTTTTTTAAATAAATGTATCCTTTTATTGATTAAAATTAAATTAAAATTATATATTTATATATATTTTAATATATACATCACATCATTGAAAGCTTATGATTTAAAAAAGCATATTATTTACACTCGCTACAATGAAACATTATATTTATATATATAAAAGAGCTTTTATTTATAAGGAAGAAATATATATAAATTAAACTTTGCAGATATTATCGAATATATTTAATGTAGTAACAACGCAAAATTAGTCAAATATATATTAAATGAAAAAAATTATTTAAACAATCTTTGTATGATCACACCCGAAATTAAACATTTTACAGCAGTAATTATATTAATCATTTAATGTTATTCACACAATAAATATATATAAATCGTATTATAAGTACGCAAAATATATATATAAGTTAATTTTTATTTAAGAATAATTTATATAAAAAATGTAAACCGTTTTATTTCTATTCGCATTGCTATAGAGTTAAGATCATGAAATTACCTATGAAGTCAAATAAAAATTTTTATTATTTAAAAAAGTATACATAGCAATATTATTTTATTTATATTAGGATAATTCATATATTTTTATTTTTATATTTACTAAATTAATTACAATATAAATATGATAATTGCAATCTATTAATCACATATTATTATAATTTTATTATACTAATATGTATGTTTTTATTATTAAAGACATAATTAAACAATGGAATATTGTATTATTAATTTTAAAGTATATGGAAGTATATAAGAAGGCAATAAATTTGCAGAATTGAAGCAGAATTAAACAATATAGATATATATAGCTATTACGCGAAATTTTACTCAGAAAAATTTTGAGTAATTTTTTAATTTTAAACATTATCAATAATAAGTAATATTTAATCACTAAGAATTATTTTATTAATTTAAATTTTACAAATCTTTTCCATATATTTATTATTATTATAAGTGTTAAAATTATTAATTATACATAAACTTAAATATTATTTGAGACTCGACACCATTATCATTTTAAACAAATTTTTCCATTTCTACCATTAATAATTTTTTTTATCGACTAAAAATGAGCGCGCTTACGATCGCCAATCAGTATAGATTTTTAGTACGCAAAATCTCATAGTGTTGATTTTATGTAGATAGTATACTTTCTATTTAATTACTTCAATTATGCATATACAACCGACTTTATAACAAAGCTAAGTTTCAGAAGTATTTGATAGAAGTTAGTTACGTACGTTCTATATTGTCACATATATCTATGTACATTTTTTAACATATAATTATAATGCAGATTTTTATACATGTTGAAAAGAAAAACGAAGATTAAATTTAAAACAAATAGAGAATGTAGATTTTTTTGTCTTAAAAATAAAATAATGAGAAAATCAAGATCAATTTTTCGTCGTCATGTCAGCAGTCCTACATAATGACGTATAACTTCTGTCATATAGAATAGTTCTATAATATTGGTAGCAACAATTAGTTTTAAATTCAAAAAAGGTACAACACAATTGTAAAATGTCTGTAACTAATGATAAGATTCAGGAATTGAATCAATGTTTTCTTGAATTTATGATGAAACCTGAAAATGTAGACTCCGCAACTAAGGAAATATTTGAAGATTTACTTGATGAGGTGCTTATGGGTTTTATTTTTGATATACATCGCATGACTAAAACTGGAAGTTCAGATGTTGAGGAAGGCATACCAGATGATGAATCTTACACTATTGTAGGTATGGATAAATAATTTTAAGAATATGTTTATATTTATTTAAAAATATTTAATTTTTAGATTTATATTTTATACCCTTGTTAATGTTTCTGTAGTTTTTTTGTGCAATTTTAAAACCATTTTGTAAAATTTTTTAAATGAATCATATATTTTAATATATAAATAATATATTTCATGTTGAATGTAATAACATTTGTATATAATTTTGTATGAATTTACCAATATTATATATAGTCTTAATTTATAAAAAATATTGATTATTCATATTAAAATAAAGATTTAATATTCTTATTAAATTAACGATGAAATGTAATATTATTTATTTAATTTATAAAATACATTAATAATATAAGTTTATATTGATAATACATAATGTATTAAAGAATGGTAAGAATTTAGTTTCTTCGTGATGATTAATAAATAAATTAATATTTGTTAAAATCTACTCTTTGAAAAATTATAAATAATATCATATATATTTTAATATTTCTATAAAAATTTTCTTTAAATTATTAAATCAATTGTTATAAAAAGCATGAGATTAAAAAATCTTTAATTTTTCAATAAGCTTAATGATTAAAAATAATAATTTTTTGAAAAAAAGTTTTTCAAAATTCATATATTCCTGCCTATCTTCTAATTTTAATATAAATAATTTCAAGTTGAAAAATCTGATTTAAATAAAAGCTATTTGGTTATTTTCAATAAAAGTTATTAATAATGAATATTTAGCAAAATATTAATTTTATTTTTTAATTTATTTAAATAATTAAATGATAATACTTATTTGTAATCTATATTTAATAAAAAAGTACACTTTATATATTTGTTTCTTAAAATATTTTGATTCAGTAATAATTAAATAAGAATCAAGTTACATTTTTAAGAACAAATGAGGATAGAAATAATTAAATATTAAAAAGTAAAAAAGCTTAATTTTATATTATGTAATTTTAAACAATGTATATAATAGAACATTATTGTAAACAGTTCATTCATTTATAAACTATATAAAATAGTTTTACTGTACCAAAATAAAATTTTAAATATTGTAAAATGCATTGAGTTTATTACTATTTGTCATTTTACTTCTAATGTATATACCAATCAATATTATTTTAAATATGGACTAATTTTTCGTTTGAATTATGTATACATCAATTTAAAATAAAATTTTTTAAATTAATAATAATAACAATATTTTATAAATAATATCAAATAAAGAAGATAATTTTAATTTATATATCTATAAAATGAGAACTAGAAAGAGATAGAAAAAAGCCATGAACATTAATCTAAATGTATGATAAGTTAAAGATAAATTCATATATTATTTACATAGATTTACCCGGTTTGGATGTTTTCGGACAGCACCCGGTTAAAAAATCGCAAGAGTGTAACTGTCCGAATTGTGAACGAGGTGTAGCAGCTAGTCGTTTCGCTACGCATCTCGAGAAGTGTATGGGTATGGGTCGTAACAGCTCACGTATAGCTTCTCGACGTATAGCTAACAATTCCAAAGATCTTACGAGCTATGGAGGTGTCGTTAGTGACGATGACGATGACGTCGACTGGAGCCTAAATAATGATAAGCGTAAGCGACGCAAGGACCGTAATGGTTTGAAAAAGCTCAAGCAGCCGCGAAACGCTAATCAAAGAAACGGTGCTGAAGGACTTGGTGAACTTGCCTACGCTGCGAGTAATGACAGTTCACCTTCAAACTATGAAAGCATGTCTCTTGAAGATAAAAGAGCATTGCTCCAGCAAATTTGCGGCGTCGTTTCGGAACATACTAAAAAACTTTGCACAAGATCAATGCGTTGCCCCCAGCACAGTGACGACCAACGCCGGGAAATGCGAGCAAACCTCGAAATTTTAGCTGGTCAAAACAATGGGAGTGTTGGTCAAGAGGTAGGAACCGGTCTGCATGTTGATGTTGATGGTTTTGAGGAAGCCGATGGCCAGGGACTTAGAGAATCTTTGACAAGGTGGGATCGGGAAGGCTCAAGTCATTCGAGTCCAGCGGATTCGACTTCCACTACTTCCACCTCGTCGGTTAGCAGAAAACGTGAAACCAAATCTAAGGGTAAGGGCAAGACTGGCAAGCGTGATAGAAGTTCACCCGTCTCACAACCTGATTAAATTATTTTTTTCCTCTTAATTTTGTTTCCTTATCTTTTCTATTTTATCTCCTTTCATTACTTGTCGCTTTTCTATTGTTTTTTGTTTTTCTTTATGCTAAATATCTTATGAAGCTTGTGCATTTATAATGTTATTTGGATGATTTTTCGAATTTTAATGTGCTTTAAATAACTTCCAGTTGGAATTTATTTCTAAAATAGAATACAAATGTTATGTACTTTAACCTTACCTTGACTAGAAACGCATTTTACTAAATAATTATTTATTTTTAATTATAAATATTGTACATACATATTCATAAAATATGGATTGAAATTGAAGATTCGTTATTTGTATAAGGATATATAATGATGATTATTTAAATTTTGATTATTCTACTTTTTTCTGTTAATCTATCATTACTTTTAATTTTAATCAAATTGACGAATATATATAAAAATTGTATATATTAATATATAAATAAATTTTATATTTAATAATATCTCGTTAAACCATATACAAAATGCTAGCGATTTAGATAAATAAATACTATATAGTGATTAATTATTTCTAATAATGCGACATATTTTATATTCATGTGAAATTATGCACATATATAAATAAATTTTTAATTTATGAGTTTTATATAATTGAATATATATTTTTCCCCATATTTTCATATTCACATTACATATTACATATATATATATATATATATATATATATATTGTTTATAATTATTTATGAAAATATAAATATACGTTTTCATATTTTAAAAGTAAAAAATTTTAAAAAAAGGTTTTTAACTTTTATAATTGTAATTTTCGAGAATAGACAACTAAATCGAAAATGTAATATAACTTGTTTATTTATAAAGATTCCATCTATATCGTTTGAACCAATGGATAAAGATTTAAGCGAAATCTGTACTGTACACATAAATAATATTTAAACAATGTACCTTTTTCTATTAAACATATGTTTAAATTTTATAATTATAATATTTTTAATTGTATTTTATGATATAATAGTAAAAATTCTCATTTATAAAATCTGATAAGTATCATCATAGTCTGTTATTATTATTATTATTCATAAATTTTTTCCTTTTAATTCGTTCATCGAATGTCTTTAAAAATAGTGCTTCTTGTTCATTTGTATGCATTCTCTTTTTAAACATTTATTCAAATAATTAGAGTTAAAGTTTGCTGTCAAATATTAGTTCCATATATTTTATTATTATAAGAGATTGGAAGAAAAATATACTTTTATGTTACTATAAAGCGACTCTCAATGGTTATAATAAATGTTTTTGAGGATATGACTTGAAAACAAAACTCAATGTGTGATGTTATAAAAAGAAACAATAAAAGAAATTAAAATATAATTCAATTTAAATATAAATAAAAAAAATATAAAATGATTTATTTAACTTAATTTTTGTACTGTGTTAGATGATAATAATAATTGTACAATTGTATTCGAACTGGACGATATTATTCTGTAAAGTTATGGACTAAATTATAAACGAACGAAATAAAATACAATTTATAATTATATCATATACTTTAATTTATTCCGCAGTTTTCAAAAGTTTTTTAAAATGAGAAATAAAAATTTATGCTCTATAAAGCTAGATATGGATTGGTGAGTGAACAATAATTGTAGCGATTAATATAAATAGGTAGAAATGGTTTTTGACATACAATCTAATCATCCAATACTATTTTATACTTGGCTAATTGAGACTTATCTTTGTACTCATTTGCGTGTAAATATTTTTATTATTACGCACCGTATATGGAATGTCATAGAGGAACTAGGTTGCACCGTAAAATGAATATAAATTTTTTAAAGGTAATAGTTATAAAGCTAAAAAAATTATTTTTTAGAAACATTTTCTAAATAATAAATCCTGAAATGAAAAAAAATCTCGTTCTTTTATAAGTTCATTTATAAGTTAGGAAGTCAACTCATTTTTGTTTTTGAAATTTATTATATTTTTTGTATTAAATGCAACAATCGCTTTTTTTAAAGATAATCAATAAAAAGTTAAAATTCAAATAAATACTTATATATATATATATATATATATATATATATATATATATATATTTCTTTTTAACGCGCCATTTATACTTGTAAAAAATGTTTTTACAAAAAAAATATTTCTTTCGCTATATAAAATCGTTTCGGTTTATTATAGGTAATGTAAATTAATTGTGTATACTTGGTTATAGAATATACATTGATCAGTACAATTTCTAATAGTTTCAATTAGTGTCACTTCATTCAATATTTCTATTTGCAGATATAAATCTGGGTATCATAGTTAATTATATTAATTTTAATTTTGTTATATTAATAATATTAGTTATTAGCATAGTGAATTTTACCCTTCTCTTTTTCTTTTATATTTTTGTTTTTTAATTTATATCAGAATTATATTTGTATAAGTTAGGCTCAGTTAAAATTAAAATTTATTAGTTGCCATTAATTTGTTCAATGAATTTGAACTCTTCACATTATGAATTATACAATTAGATAATTTGCATTTTGAACTGTATATTGATATATATATATATATATATTATCAATAAGGTTACTAATTATACATACTATTCAAAGTTAATGTAAGAGTTTGAAATTTTTCTAAAAAAAATAAGAATTTACTATTTTGTTGAATTTAAAATGTCGCAATATGAAAATATTAAACACCGGAAAAATGCAAATCAAAGAAACCTAATGGACAAATATGCTAAAAATTAGAGGAGTCGATAAACTAATCTTTCGATTATTAGTGTTATAGAAAAGACACGCTTGGTGAAAATAAGCAATTCTAAAATGTTATCAAATACATTGTCGATATTATTTTTTAGATATTTTAAATCGAAGATTGTATCGAATAAATATATTAAAATATTATAATAGAATATATAAAAATTCGGAGAAAGCGAAGGATTCTACGAAAATCTTGAATTCTGATGAGACAGAAATCATGAAAGTAAGCAATGAAAAAAGAAGCTGAGGAAAGACGAAATGTAAACCCAAAATTTTATACTAAAAATTTAATGAATATACAAGAAATCAAATAATAAAATGGTAAAAAAACAGAATTTATTAGTCTGTTGACCATGAATAGCGTGCGTAACTATACGTATGATCACGATACAATCAACAGGTTTTTTTTTTATGAAATAAGTTGCTGTATATTAGATGACCTAAACTAACAAATAATTTATTATAAATAATTGCTGCATAGTTAGTACAGATAAATATCAATTCGAACCATATTAAAAAATTACAGGTAAGTATTAATATCTTAAAGCGGCTAAAAATATTCAGGTATTTTAATAAATTAAATTTCTTATAAGAAATGCAGTGGTATATAGATCTAAAGCAATTAGCCAAAAGTATAGGAAATACAAGTTTATATTTGGTACACTAATCATCCGTAGTCGTAAGTATGCAACTTTGATTATATTCCTATGTATTTCACAGTATAAATCCCAGAAAGAAGTTCTTTATACATGTTTATTACAAACATGCTTCAATTTAACATAATTTTTAAATTTTACTACGAACTGCCGTTTAAATTACGTACTTTATCTCTGAATGATTTTTAAACTATAAACAAAATTCGTTCAATTTAATAGTAAATTTTTTTTATCTATAAATTATTAATTGTTTTATCTGCAATTTTATTTATTTCTTAATAGATTATTTATGCGCAAAATATTAATTTGTAATTTTATATTTATAAATATTTATATTATGAAATTATTATTTCTAAATTTATTTCTTTTTTCATCTGAAAATTAATTATTAATTAAATTATCAATAAATACAGTAATCATTTATTTATTTTATTTACTTGCAAATTTTTAATTCCTGCAAAAATGGAATTCATGCATTAAAGTCGTTATATTGAATTTATATTATATTTACATACATATTTATTTATATTTATATATATATATATATATTTATTTATATTATATTATCATTAAAGAGTTCTCATTGCAGACTTTTTCCTATACAGAAATGTATATTCAATATTTGCTATATAAAGAAAATTGTAGAATATTATAAAAAATTATTTTTGTTTCTTGTGTTCATCGCTAAATCTAATAAGTTTTCTGACAATGAGTGCATTTAAATTATCCTTACACCTGTTTCAAGCCTAGAAAATTGGACATAATTTTAGATTCTGCGCATAGATAGGTTATGTTGTATGTACGTGAGTAAAAAAAATAATGCGAATTTAATAATTAATATAAATGAAATTGGAAATAAAACAAATATTTATAATATAGTACATTAGACTTTACCATTATGTTACAATCTATTGTACAATATATTGCAGTTTATGATTCTTTTTTAAATATTTAATTCAATCGGTAAAAACGTAATAATTTGTAAATTAAATAATTGAATTTAAGAATTTTAAACAATATTGGTAATGAATTTTTCGACGAATGATTGTTTTTATACATGCACAAACACGTAAAAATTCAAACGATGTTAAATATAAATTTTACTATTAAAAAAATATTTTATATTCAATTTTTATGTATTTTTTTTATACTCAACATTAATATATTTAAAGATTATAAAGAATTACTAAGAAATAATAATCATTTAACTGATTTAAAAGATTTGTTAAATCAATTTAGTTTAAAATATAATTTAGGTGAATTTTAAATAGTTTTTTAACAGAATTTCTACCATTAACTCAATAAGTATAAAGGATATCTAGAAAAATATTTTAACTAATTAATTCATTATAATACATATAGATAATAGCAATTTCTTTCATTTTATCATATAAAACAATAGAAATTAATGATTAAATTTAATAGTTGAAGATTTTCAATAACATTAAAACAAATTGCCATTTATTACACATATTTAAAATAAACTTTAAATATTTTTATTAATTTTAAAATTGTTTTAACATTACATTAATGATTGAAGAATACTAAAGGTCAGTTAAAACTTTTAAATTTATCAAGATAATATTAAACATTTATAAAATGTTCATAATTTAAAATTATTTACATAAAATGAATTTATATAAAATAAAATATGTTTAATAAAATATTATCCATTTATTTATTGTGAAAATAAATAAAAAATATGTCATTTAAATATACAGTATATTTAACACTCTTATATTGACGGTTCTTTTATTGAACTGGGATCCATGTAAATAATGTTTTTTGGAAAATGATCCATTACAATAAATCTACTCTCAGTTGGTTGAATAATATTATCAAGAAAACCAAACCAATAAATAACTAATCCTGGTCCAAATCTATTCCAATAACTGAGAAATTGTTCTTTGATATATTTTTTATGAATAATAGGACTACCAAATCGAGCCTTTGATTCTATCCAATTTATAACAAACCCATTTACAGCAATTGGGATTTCTAATTTACAATCTGGTGTCTTATCATAACCTTTTGTTCGAAGATGCTCTTCATTATAATATGGAATATCTCGTTCAATTAAATATCTTTCAAGTTTCAATTCATACTCTTCTCCAACAGAGCTACATTGTAAATATAAAATTATTTATTTTATTGTACGTGTTTTTTTATTATAATAAAAGAGTTTTATACTCACCAGCCAATTGCATTTGATATTGCACCATATTGATCATCATATAATACGCACTAAAAAATTTTTAATATAATCATTAAAATTTAAAATAAGAATGATATAAAATTATAATTACACAATAAAATTACTGTATACTTTCTAATTCTGTAAAAACATTATATTATTTATATTCTATTATATCATTTACTAAAAATAGCAATATTTAATAGATTTTATATAAACATATTAATCATAAAATTTTTAAGAATTTTTGTTTAAGTATTACTATTAAATAAAATTTTAATTGAAGCCTTTATATTACCAAGTAGATTTCATAAGCAAGATCTTTATTTGAAATTAGAGTAGTATCCTTCATCATGTTGCTAATTTTTTTTTTAGTAGCTGAAATATTATTTTCATTAATATTCATTAATGTTATAAAATAAAATTATTAATATTATAAAATAAAAAATATACACTTACGATGGTTTGGCATATTTTGATGAAATGTTTCCAATATTTTACGAGCTAATAATGCAGGGCAAGTATCTAGTTTTGTAGCCATTCTAATTATAATTCCGGAAGGCTCCCCTTTTTTAACTGCATCTAAATATCTATAAAATTATTATTTTTAATTCATATATGAATTTCAATAATAAAACAATTTTTAATTTTGATAAAAATAAATTTAAACTTACTGTTCATAATAATCATTGTCTTTTTCAAAAAGTATTTGATGATTTCTTTGTACTTTAAATTGTATTTCTTGGCTTAAAATACTATACAAAGTGTTTGGATGAAAACTAAGCATAGAAAATAAAATTATTTTTGTCATAAATATAACATTAATGTTATTTAATAACTATAACACTTACATCTTTGCAATTTAAGTAAAAAATTTTAATAATTGAAAAGAAATATTATTACCTATTATATTTTGTGATTAACAATTTTGCGCAATCCTTTGACAAGCCTTGAAAATCTTTTATCGTTTGCTGTATTTGTTTATATTCTTCAAGTTTCATTATGCATAAATTGTATATTGAATAAATTAAACAAATATGTAACTCTAACCCCAAATGAAGGTCATTTACTCAATAATGTTGCATACATTTTAAATACGTAATAATCCACTATAATTATTATGGTTCACAGCTAAGCATGTGCTTTAATGAAATTATACATTGTTTTATAATATTATACGCAATTTAAAGTTTTTTAAGTTTATCATATAACCACATTGACTTCGAAAAAATTAAAAATAATATTCAATTTCTCAAAATATATATATATTAATATTGTATGGTTCAGATTACATATTATTCGACAATTCGATTATTATTATTAATAATTGAACTAAGGAGCATCCGCACGAAAACAGAAAAATTTTTGGATTCTGCGCAGTAAAATTTTATGTTGATTATTTTGCTTCTGTTAGAATAAATTGTCAGATGAAGAACTAAACAGTCGTTCAGATTCTGAAAAAGAATATTTTACTATTATACGTAATTGGATTTTTTTAATGATCATAGAAACAATGAATATATTAAAAAATAATTATAAATTATTATAATTATAATTATAAATATTTGTTGATAATTAAATATTAATCAATTATATATAGATGAAATTCAAAGAATGAAGAGCACGATTCATAAATTAAATAGTTCTGTAGCAAAAGTTGAAAAGAAATTGTATTTTCTAGGCATAGTAATCTATTATTTTTAATAGATTCATCGAAAAAATTGCCCTTTGGTCAGTTCAGCTTAATAAAGACTGTTCGGAAAAATCTGCCTGCACAACAATATCCTCTAAACGATAATTCTTTGATGATCGCATCTACATATAATTCTACTTAGTTTACGAGCTTTATAATCAGTCATATACTTGCAATTATAGTTTGAAGTTTTAATTTTTATTTATAAATAAAACTTATTATAAGTCAATTGGTTATATATATTGTGCGTCATTTAAAATAACTAATACATTTTTAAAGATCAATGCAAGAAATTTTTTGAAGAATATTTATTATGAATTTTGATGACATTTGGGTACAGACTCCCACATGCGCATATGAACATAAAACAACATACACATGCAAATTCGCAAGCATGCATTTTATTAATATGCATCAATACGTGAGTATTAAAATATAAATGATATAAATTTTATTAAAATATTAAAAATATAAATGTATATAAATGTTAAAAATAATTTTTTTCTCCTATAAATGTTCTAATATTAAATCATAAAGTAATAAAAAGTCACGTCAAACGTCAAATTATATTGTAAAATTAATTTTCTATAATTATCTTATTTATTTTTTATACAATTCAATTTATTAATTTACAAAAGTCGTTTTGCAATTAAATAAATAATTTTCAAAAGATAAAAATATTTCTTTCTTAAATAAGTACAAATCACAAACAAAATCACAACGAATTAAAATAATTATAGGTAAACATTTAATAACTAAATTAAAGCACATTTTTATAAATAGTAATTATGAAATATAAAAAATGAAAATTATTTAAATTAAAAAAACACATTTATGATTATAACGAATATAATTTTCTAAAATAAAATCTTTTTAAATAAAGAAATTTTAATTTTACTCATTTTCGAAGTATCGAAATAAAATTTCATTAGTCTAATTATAGGTGTAAAATATTTAATTTTCAAAATAAAATATATTATTTTTTATTGTAAGATATTTTCAAATAAACTTATTATATCACAAATTTGAATAAACATTCACTTAATAAAATATATAAATAAACTAATTTATTATTTTATTATCTAAAAAAATGTTATTCATTTAAGATTTTTAAATAAAATGGATATAAATAATTTAGTCATAATAATATTTAGTGCGAATGTCGACCTTATTAAGTGTAACAGGTATTAATAGCTTCTCAAATTTATATTTATGTTGAGTGATTGGAAATGAATATTTTTAGCGAAGCGTAAATGATAAGCGGAAAGATACGTTTAATTAAACGATCGGAACTTTGTAAAGAAAGGCTTTCCGAAGCCCAGTTTTCAGAAGGAATTGCGAATGACTTAGTTCTGCCTAAAGACATTAAACGGATATTCACTTCATTAATCCTATTTCCTTTAGCTGTATTAAGAGGTCTTCTTAATTGTTTTGATATTTCTTTTTTACAATTTTTTAAAAATTTTATTAAAATTATTCATTTAAATTTTCTATTTGTTTAAATCTTAATAAATGTGAATGCATAAAATACAGTATAAGCAGTTCAATCGTTTTTCTAGCTTTGTAAGTCTTCTTAATTATGATAGAGTAGCTAATATATTTATAAATAATACCCAAGACACTGTTATTGTTGTATATAGTTATTAATTTTCAAAATTAGCAATTATATTTCAATAGACAAAAAATGTAATTAAGGTGTATTTTAAAACAGTAAAAAATTAATGAATTGAATATCGATATAATATAATATATTTTAGTAACATAATAGTGACTGATTAATACAGCACTTTAATAGTAATTTTTGTATATGATTAAATTTTATTCAGTATTTAATTAATAAAAACTATACATAGAACATAATAAAAATAGAGTTTTTTAAATAAAAGATTTCTATAAAAATAATTTAAACCTTAAATATATATTTTCTATATTACATCAAATTATATTTTATATATACGTTTATTGATTTAAATTTAATACTGTTAAACCTGTAGTAAAGCATATTATTAAATAACGTTGTCTCTAATTAAAATATAATAATTCAATGGCGCATAGCAACATAAGAAGTATATTTTTTATTAATTTTTTTACATAATTTTTTTCTTCTATTTTTATAAATTTCACAATTATAATTTTTTAATAATTGGTTCGTGATGGGCGGTGGTGATGTATTTTGCTGACTGGTGCAAAACACATTTACACATTTTCTGTTTCGCTGACCAACTGGCTTTAGATAAATGTGTATGTACGCATCCATATATACTGCTCACGTAGTACCTCGTGCATAATTCCCACTTTTTTGTTAAACGGTTTAACTCCTGTCGATGCAACGATGCCTCCGAGTTCCGACTAGATTTTCTTCCTTTTTAGTTTACTATTTATATTATTTTTTTCGTTTTATTATAAAATATATATATTTAATTATAATAATTGGACTTCTATCATCACTTACTATCATTCAAACTTAATTTGTTATTATAATTTTTAATAAGTAATAATAAATATAAATAAGTACCAATAGTTTAAAGCCATTAAAATAATTCAATAATTTAATATATAATAATTATATGTAATTACATTTTTTTTATTTAATAGTACCATTAATATTTTTATTTTGCATTTTAATATAAAAACATAAATCTTTATAAGATTTTAACGCAGTAATTACTTCAGCAAAAATTTATCAGAAATTAAATTATCTTAATTTATTTCGTGTTACACTAATGAATTGTCAACCATTATTATACGAATTTAGTTATGGGGCAGAACTGTATAGAAATATGTATATATATATATATATATAATTCTACACAATTATTTATAATAGAGTATAAACAATTTTAACCAAAAATTTTTGCACATGCAATATTTATTTATTATTTATTAAGTATAAATAAAAAAATGTATAATTACAAATAAATTATTGACTATATAATTTTAATTTAATTAAATTAAATCAATTGATTAAATTATAGTATTAAAATTTTGTTACATAAATAGATATAGATTTAGGAATAAATATTAGTATATAAATAACTAATTTAACATTGTTCAAAATTTCAATTAGTTAATCTAAAAATAATCTTTTTTTTGTAAAAATTGAAAATGATATTTATTTTATAAAAAACAAATTTTTTTTTTATAAAAATGATTATAATTTAACAATTCTATAATTTCTAAATTAATTTAAAACTTACTGTTCGTATTTATGTTTCATAAAAAAATATCGGTATTTCCAAGTAATATTCAAATACTAATATATCCGAACTAAAACAAGAATTCCACTCTTAATTAAAGGAAAACATAATAAGTAAATAGTAATAATAAATTTTTGTTTCAACAATTATATGTTTAATTTAATATTATTTATTTTATCCATGAATTTTATATTTGTATAAAATATATTTAAGATTATATTTTATATTCAGCTAATATACTCAACTTAATTGGATAAATAAGATTTACAATATGATTAGATACATGTCTATTGAATGATTTAATATTATTATGTTTAGATTCGGTAAACTTTCGTTTAAAAATTTTTTTTCCGAATTAGAGAAAAAAACCTCACGTAAAACAAACTTATTCAATTAAACTATTGTTCGGCAATTAAATTATTAATTAGTTTTTATGAATTGAATTTATATATTTATACACAGTATTAGTTATACATTTACGGATATTATAACTAGTAATTCAAAATATAAAATATTATTTTAAGACTGTGAATTCGTAGTAATAGATTAAAATGTTACTAATACATTGAAACTTTAAATCTTTAATTGCCATAGTACACAATATGGGTTTGGCTATCCAAAATTATTAATTTTGTATAGATGTATAATTTTTCAGTTGTTATTAATTTTTGATGATTCAAAATTCTATCAAACCCGTTTGAAATTTTTGTGTACAGTGCATTATAAAATTTAAAAAATTATGTTTGTTAAAGTGAAAATAAAAAAGTTGATATCAATTTCAAAAAGTAATAGATACGAACTAAATTTAAAAAATGAAAAATAAATTTAAATATGTAAAAAGTTCAGTCAAAATTTTATGGAAAATTTTATTCTTATAAAATTTGATAATTTAATTGAAAAATATCTATTGTTAATACTATATTATTACCTATTTATATTTTTATTATATATACACTTTCAAATATTATGCTCCTTTATTACCACTTAATTAAGATAACCAAATAATAAAAGAAATTAACTATGAAGTGCATCAATTATGAATTATAATAGTAAACTGTGATTGAAATATTTTAACTATACAAAACAACATAAACTGGGCAAATGTAAAATTTTGTAAAATTAATAAAATAATAATAAATAAATAATAAATAAAATAATAATAATAAAATAATAAATAAAATAATAATAAAAAATAATAAATAAAATAATAATAAAAAACTAATAAATAAAATAATAAAAGGGTTATTTTTAACTCAAACGACTAATTTTCACTCATCGAAACTTCATGTCTATAAGGTCAACTCAAAATATAAACATAATGTATATTAATAATACAGCAATTAGTAAAATATTTTTAAATACTTCGAAATTAATTATAGAAACAAAAAAAAATATTTAAAGTTTTAAATCAATATTAATCACTATTTTTATGTTAAATAGTTTATAAAACAATGAGTAATAACTTAAAATAATTAATTAGGAACATGATTTTATTAATAGTATAGTATAGATGAAGTACGTTACACTTATGGATAAAACAGCATTGATGAAAATGTTATATATGTATACATACCTGTAATACGTCTATTAATAATAAAATTACTATAATTTTATATGATTGCTACATTATATTTCACTTATTATCATTTTAATGATTATTTGATAAATTAGAAGATAAACGATGGGTATCAGTAAATTTTCTATAAATCTTATATAAATTGTATATGCTGTGCAGTGTAAGAAATATAAAATCTCAGTATAAAATAAGCAAATTTATAACAAGTTGAATTTCGGTATCGAGAAAATAATTTACATAAAAAAATGTTAGTATTTGATTTGATGCGTGAAAGAAAAAAGGAGTAGTAACAAAGCAGATAGAGAAATTAAAGCTAACTTACTGTTTATTTCCTTTACGCTATTCTATTCATTACATATACAATTTAATTATTCTGCTTATGCAGAAGTATTGTTTATTCGGTGTTATTTGATTACAAAGCTTGGAAAGATCGGTTAAATGACTGACTGAGAAGCATTTATGTACATCTATTTTACACTTTTTCGATTCTATGAACTATTTACACCAATTTACCAGTATTATGGATATTTTGTTCGATAAATACAGCCATGCCACTTTATTAATGAGGTTGTTTTGACACAAATTATATACACATATATACTCTTTTATTTATATTCTTTTATTTATATCTATATTTATATTAATCTATATATGCTTAATTTTCTTTGGATTGTATTTATGATTTCTTAAGTTTTCTTTTCTTTATGCTCATTGACATCATCACGAAGATACAGTATTTTCCGGATTCGAACCATGCTGATGCGCCAGTTCTTATTGATGTCATCTCGGTTATCTATTATTTCAGCATTGATGTTTTCTTTACTGTTTGCTTTAAAAAAAGTTCTCTATTTACTTTTCTTATTAATGACAACTATTTTTTGGCAGTTGTGTCATAACATAATCAGTTCGCGAAATGTTCGATGACAGTATTGCTGTATACTCCAGAAAAGGGGCTGAATTAATGATTTAACTATAATTACAATTATAATTACATTCTTGAATTTGTATAATTATAATTGCGTTTACGTTTCTAAAATATGATTGTAATTATGTCATATTTCTGGGTTATATTATTTCAACTTTAGTTTTCAGTCGCATCTGGTACATCTAGTACATACGCTCATTTCAGAGATACTTTTAACATTATGAAACTTTCTAGCCAATGGTAGTTTTATATCACTTGAATGAAAATGTTGCTATTCGACAAGTATTTTATAATCAGCCTGTTCAAATAATACTTATTTTTTATTGAAAATTATGCAAACCTTTTATACTTCAGATTTACTGACAAGTTGATTAAGGAATAGGGTAATTTTGAGGATGAAAAGTCTAATCAGAATATTGTTTTTGAACGTGAAGAGTTTTTTATCAGTTAATATAATAAGTAATATGATTTTGGTTACATAATTTTTATTAGTTTTATATTAAATATATAATTACTCAAATTAATCAATATTTTTATATCTTGGTTTTTTTGTTATGTAACAGTATTTTATTGTATGCCAATTTCTTCTTAATCCATACTAATGTTCAGAGACAAAGCATACAGTTCTTTATTTGGCATAAGGAAAAAGAGAACAAAAAAGATTCGAAGCAAGGTGCTGAATGTAATAAATATACTGAATTTTAAAAAACAAATTAATAAAGACAATATAATGTAAAATGCCACTAAAATGCAACAGCAGAATTAAAAGAATATAGATTATTACTAATCCAGATTAAATGGATATATTACTAAATTATTAAATTATAAGAGCTTTATATTATTCTGAATTAATAAGATTTACAAACACCATAATGACAATAGTTTATTTATTACTAAAAATTGGAATTGATATATTAAATAGAATTAAAAGCCATAACTTTGGAGTACAAAACTGAAAAATTTAATATGAAAAATATCTTAAGAATTTGACAAAAGAAATCAAAATTGAAAACGATATTCTTACTAATAAAAATTTCATTAACTTTTTTCCAATAATTTAACAGATAAGCCAAAACAACCAATCCAACATTTAAAATAATTTAATAAAAAACGATAATCTTACTAATAAAAAGTTCATTAACTTTTTTCAAATAATTTAACAGATAAACCAAATATTAAAGCGAATTAAAGCGAATAATTAAAGCGAATTAAAAAATATTTTGAAATCATATTTTTATTCTGCTTAAAATATTTGAATGTAATTAACAATTATTCAATTATTCGTGTTAAATATTTATTAGGTTAATTCTAATCTATAGTTATTTTTATAGTAGAATATTACTACATACCAAGTAACAAAATTGGACTATTCGGAATTTCCCAAACTCTTTTTTAAATAAAAATACTTTAAAAAGATAAAATGAGTATTCAAAAATTAATATATATAAAATAGATAACGATATATTAAAAATAATCAAATTACATATCGAAAATACTTATAGGAGGATCAAAAATACAAAGTTAATAGCTAATTGTCTAGTTAAGCTAATAGCATGTATATTGGTTTTTAAATTATCTATTCCTTTTATTTCTTTTTCATCTAGTTACAGATAAAATATAGCAGAAAATTAATTGTACAGTATTTTTATATATTCTTATGATTATATGTTAAATAAATACCTAAAAATAATATTTTAATTCTAATAATTCACTTATAATAATTTATATCTTATAATTAAAATCTGGAAGCTCTATCCATCTCATCCCTATCCAATACCTCTTTTCAATTATCTTCTGCTTTCACATCTCCCTGATAATAATTAATTTAATAATAATTCATAAATTAAGATAATAATAAAGTATTTAAAATTTCAGGTAAAGATAAAATTAAATGTAAAGTAATGTAAACTACGTAAAGTATCAATTAAAAATTTTTTAACAAATTTTTTGACTTCTGAATGAGAAGTAGTGATATAAATATCAAAAAAGTATAATAAAATATTTTTATTTTGTCAGCAATGGATAATATGTTATAATTTATGAAAATAAATATTAATAGTAATTTCATGCATATAAACTAAACACATATGATTTGAATATATAGAAGTATTTCTGTTAAAATTATCATAAAAATATATTTATATACATAGTGTCTCATAAATTTATAAAAATAATAATGATTATTTTGTACAGTAAAATCACAAACTAATTATAAGAGTAAATATGAACATATTAATGTATTAACTCTTGAGAGAATAAATGTAATGAAACTTTTTGAGAATTTGAGAAATGCAAACAGAAATGCAAATCCTAAAATTCTAGGAGCAAATAAAAATTACTACTCTTATGAAAGTTTAAATAGAAACACAATGAAATCTTGTTATTTCAGTGGAACAATTAGAAAAACAATGATTAATACAAAGGAATTAACTTGTCAAAGCTTATATTAAAATCATAATTTGCAAAGAACACTGTTATTAACAAAATATAATAATATTAATTTCTTTTTTGCAATTTCATATAGAATTAATTCATTTAAAAAATCTATATAAAAATTTTAAATTGCATTCATATGTTCAAGCTTATAACTATTATTTTGTATTTCGTGAAAAAATAATTATAATAATTATTAGACATTATATAAAATTTAATGCGCTTGTAAAATAATTATTGTACAATGTAAATGACAATTTAATATTATAAGCACATTTTACTTATTATATATAAAGAAAATTTTTTTATTTCAAATTGATCCTTATTGTGTTATTTTAATTTTTAGTTATTTTAATTTAGTTATTTGAATATTGTTTACGAAATATTTATAAATTTGGTATTATAGCTGTCACAAGCATTCTTTTCGTATAATAATTATTTATATTGGATTTAATCATTCATAAAATCAATGTCAAATTAATTTCATATAATTATTAATATTATGTTAATTGTACAGCATGTAAAAATAAATTCCGTGTATTAAGTTATATCAATATATTTATTCTTCATCGGAACATTTAAAGTATAAAATTACATCCGTTTTATTGCTTACTTCTTTTTAGCCTTTAAATCTACCTTTACTTTTCGTTTTTCCCCAGCCTGATCGTTCGGCAAAATCCTCACATAAAATATACTCACGACTAAGTAATAAAATGAAATAAAAGTGTTTACAAAAAGGTACCTACCAATGTCTCGTAGTTTCTCATTACGAATGCTCTCCGCGATTCGAAGAGTTCGTCAGAGACCGTTTGAATTCGCTCTCGCGGATAGGTGGTGTTTATATACTATAAATGCACTCCCTCAAGAAAACGTAATTATCAAATTAACTAGTGATCGAGCTACACCCGCACGCACATGCATGCATGCGCCCCTTTAAGTGGATAATTGCGCGGGTATAAGCTGAAGTGATCAGGGGGTCAAATGGTCGGACATTTTTGGCAAACGGTTAACGCGTGCGTGTACATTTTCAGCCTATTCAGCTGAATCCACCGAATGCGTAACATATAATTTAAATCTTTTCTTGTGGGTACTATTACCATGGATCTACGTTCATGTACGTGTAAACTAGCGACTCTCATTTTCCTGGACAATGTATAGAAATGCAGGTGGGATTAAGTTAGGGAAGCTCTGAGAAGGTTAGAAAGTAAATGCGAAATACTTCATTTGATAGATTAATTTATATACATTGTCTTTATTGTTTATAAAAAATAAAACTGCGTTAGCATATTGATAGCTCATTTTTAACTTATTCTTTGGTATAATATATTTTGAATGTTTACATGAAACCGAATTAAAACTAATTAAACTAACTCGAAATAAATTGATCCATTCTTTAAATAACAATAATTATTAGCTAGCATGTATTATTTTAAAATAAACGTTTAAAAAAAAAACAAATATAAATCCTATAATTACATTTCAGTGTATACAAATTTGACTCAGCCTATTCTAAGCTGAGCACATTTTTTATGTTATTTTAATTACGTTTATCAAACGTCATCCTCTGAATTCCTATAAATAAAATTTTGTATGTACGGACTCTTAACTTTCGATAGATTTATTATTATTATATGCTGTATTATTATTATGAAATTTTTAATTCACACGTTAATATTGTCTTAATAAAAATAAATGTTCTTTTAAAAAATTAAAAAATTCTTCGTTTCTTTTAAAAAGTTTAAAAAATTAATTTAATACTAATATACAATATGTATAAATCTCGCTTGTACTTAAGTTTGGAGAAATGTATTTTAGAAAGTATAGAAAATATTTTATTATGTTTTATACTCAATTATTTTAAAAGGAATTAACTGGATATTGTTCATTTTCCCTGTAATCAACTTATAGAAATAATGTCGATAACCTAAATTACATTGAGAGTAACTTTTTTTCAAGTAAAAGAAGCTAGTTCTTAGGAAGACCTTCTTGGAATAAAAATAAATCTTGATTCAAATACAGAATAGATAGGTGCACTTCATATTATTATTTACTCATTATATATTAAAAATTTATTTAATTGATTTGCTTTATTACAATATACTAAACAATTAACTAGTAAAAAAGCTTCAAACGTTTGGATGACATTGTAATAAAAATATCGTAAAGTATAAAAATAATCTACAAGATGGTATATTAAAGATTCAAGAGTATTAATATGATTCGTGAGTACATTAGTAATAATGACAGTTATATTTTAATTTGTAATAAATTGTAACTATTGTAGCGATTTACAAAATTACTTATATTCGCCCCATTTTATTTGAACATAAATTAGAAAACTTATCGAAAGTAGATAAAATTGATAATTAGAAAATTATTTCTAATAACAAACTGTTGAAATAAACATAAGTTTAAAAATAAAATTTATAATTACATTTAAATTCATTTAACTATTTAATTGTAATTTTTTTAATTATTAATTGAATATAATTATGTAATTTAAAAAATAAATGATAACTGCATATTATAATATAAATTATGGCATAGTTTTATGTAAGTCGCTAAATAAATGTTTTTTATAATTATTAAATGTAAACGTGCTGTCAAATAACTTAAAAAACTGAAATAAAAAAATTCAATTGTAATAATTTGTTTTTTCTTATTCCAATTTATTTTGCAATTCCTTAAATTAAAACTGTTACCATTGTTTACTGTTTCTATCCATTGTTCCTTCGATTACTTTATCTTAGATAATTATATTGACAAGACAAGATTTGTTTTATAATTACAAGTTATATTATTAAGAAAAGAAAAAAAAAGAAATATTTTGAATTTTAATATACAAATTAAATTATTTCAATCTATAAACTGCAAATTCACTGTTTCGTTCATAACTCTTCGGTAATTTTCTTTTATTTTTAATTTATTATTAATATATTAAAGTTAATTGTAAAATTAAACTAAAATAAATTAAACGTCTTATACATTTACAGTTTTTTTTTTACGAAATACTTCATGTGAAAATCATAGAGTGCCAAGTTATTCTGCTATTGCAACGAAGCGGCTATTGCCAAACCAGGCCTGTTATTTCAATGGGCATAAGGATTTAACAGTGCAATGGCATGGGTTAGTGCTCCTGTCCTCCAGTCTGGTGACGTAGCAACGGTGCAGCGACTGTATTCAAGACGTCACGATGCCGCTATCCTCTTCGGCTATTCTCGAAGCCATTCTTGACTTCTTATATGAGTGCAAGTGTTCCTCAACTGTCTATAAATAAATTATATATATAATCAGAGAATTTTGATAAAAAAAAAGCTTTCAAATGTTAACAATTGATATGTGCAATACTCTTAATTAATGATCTTATGATTACTAATAATGATATGAAATTTTTAAATCATTTAACGAACAAATTCAAATAATTAATTTTAAAATTTTTACAGAAATTTCATTTTAAAGAGCTAAGGATAAAGTAATCACCGGTTAAATTAATTATATCAAATTATATTTATATATAAATTATAATTATATATATATATATAAATTAATTATTAATATATTTTCTAGTAAGTTATAATTATAATGTATATATTGGATTTTAAACTTTTTATAAAATATATTGAACATTTTGTATAATCGTTGTATAATATGTAATGAAATATAATGTAAGCCATTTTTGGAAATTTGATTAATTGAAAAATTAATAACATATTATTTATGGAGAAAGTATTTTTGCATATACAAATGTTTTTGAAATTAATGCTTAAAAGCACGAATGAAGTGTATCGTTATAAATTTATGCATATAGGAACGCCATGCAAGTTGTTGGATGCGTAGTTGTAGTAGTTGTTCCTATTACTAGAACCATTTTTATCAAATGGGGCGTCAGCAGACGTTGCTCTAAGCCTGGTGTATGGTCTCATTCTCAATCTTGCAACATTATATGTACATCGGTAATGCTTCAGACTGACTATAGTGATGTAATTGACTGTTAGAAAAGCTCTATGCTTATTGTGATGGACTCTTCTGGGTTTCTTTTTCTTAAATTGCTTTTTTTTTTAGACGGAGTAGCAGGAATAAATGAAAGTCTCAATTGCAGTGACATTTTTCAATGTCCCATATTTTTTTCTGATTTCTCATGCCCACTTCTATTTATATTGTAAAATCATCCATATATTACCATCAACATTTTTCTAGACGAGATAACAGAAGGAAATGCTCAATTTGTTTTATTACTATGGCTTTCACATACTCACAATACTAGTCGCCCTCAGTATTCACACTAGTCGCACTCAGCTATTATTATCATTGCGTTTTTGTTCTCTAGCTTTACATAATTCTACCAGCTTTATCCATAAGCAATAAGTTTATTATTTATCAGTAAGGTGAATGAAAAAAGCCTTTCTTTTTTATTTTTATCGCGATAATAGATAATGTAAATGAATTTTTTAATTTATTTTTATTATTCCATGAAACAATTATTATCAAGGAGTAGTCTTGATCGTGGATTTCTTTTTCATAACAATACAACTAACTGCAATTGTAAAATTAATCTAATTATATTTCCATTGATTTTCTTTGTACTAGATTACATTTATCCTATTGTATGAGCCTCGTTGAATCCTGTTCTTGACGGGTATCATCATTCGAGCGTGCAATCAGATTATAAACTTAATCGTTTTAAAACTATTTTTACTAAGTTGTTTTCAAAACTATATATAGACAGTCCAAGAATTAGTTTGTCTACCTTAAATTTGTTATTTTCTATAGATTGATATGGCAATGTGCTGAATATTAACCAAATTATTTTTCATTGTAAATTGCTTAGAGTTTTAATTAATATATTCATTTTTCTATATTTACTTTGAGAATGTATCTAGTAATATTTAAAATGTTATTTGGATAGATATTTTTCTCTAATATAATTATAATTACAATCGTTATTAGTCACTTAATTTATTATTTTTTGTTATATATAATACTAAATAAGATTGAATAAGCTATTTTATTAATTTTTCTTATGTATGTTATGGCTTTTTTCTGTATAATCCAAAAATCAGGATGAACACAGACTATAAATTTATTGAATCTTTATTTATTTTCATAAATGAACCAAGCAAAGCGAAGCTCTTTTTGTAATTTATCGTAGCTATTTTAAGTTTTTAAACTTTTTTATAATGGTGGATAGCATACTACTGCTTCTAAATACAATATTCAATAGATTTTATAAATTTTAATTTAATTGATTTCTTTCAGTTCTCTATTAAAAGTTAAAGGGCTTATATTATTTTTTTCATTTTTATAATATTTTGTTTCATTTTTTATTCTTTTGTTTTTAAAATATTCCAAGTTTGAATGTTTCTTTTGACTTATTGGTAATATTGTAACGTAATTTTATTTCGATTATTTGCAGAATTATTTTACCTAATACATAATTTCTAAAGCTATTGGTACTGAAATATTTTGCTGCATATTATTGACTAATTTGTGGAGTTCATATACGATTTCTCGTTATTGTATAGGTAGTTATGAAAAACGTAAACTATTTATCAGGACATATTTTTTCAGTAATTACCACAATTTTATTTAATGATGTAGACTTGTTTTATTTTATTCAGAGTATGTTTTCGGTTAAATTTAAATATTAAAGTTTTTTGTATACATTAGGTTATCGATGGATCGACTATTAATATGAACGCACCCTTAAATGAAAGTTATTTTTCATAATTTCTATTGAAGATCAGTAGTAAAGATTTCAATAATTGTAAGCATTTGTATTCTTAACATTAATTATCTATTATTAACTGAAGTAACCTTTTCAAACAAAATAACCTTCTTAAACAATAAATTATAATTTTTTTAAATCTGTAACTCTATCTTCATCAAGCAATTCAAGCTCATCAGAGATCTCATAATTTAATTTAATTTGGATTTTCTGACTTACAATCTAGTACGAATTTTTTAAATATATATAATTAGCTCTTGGTTGTAATAATTTGTTAAAAATATATATCTCTCAATTCGCTTTTATGTTTTTTTAAAGTTTTAAAGAAATTACTTAATGTTAATATACTAATGATCCTGTCAATTAACCAAATATTATCTTCTTTCCGTGCTAAAATTTTATTAAATCTTTGAAAATAATTTGTATTATAAAATCTGGTTGTTATATTTTATGTATATTATATTATAATGTTCTATCACTGAAAATTTTGAATTGTACCAAATAAGTTATATCATACATAAATATAGAGAAACGTAACGTAGAACGTAAACGAATTCTATTATTACTTTTACATTTTTATTATAAATGAAATGCTTACACTAATAAATTATCAAAAACATTTTTAAAGCTTCACCTAATGTTGATTTCTACTTTTTAAATTCATTACTTTCGTTATAATGTTCCAAACATCATTAACGAAACATTAAATGAGGTATTTATATTTACGTACTTAGATATATTAATTTACAAAATATTTATTCTATAAATTTTATAATTATTTTGTAATAATAACATTTAATTATACTAACATTTTTCAAAGTCAATGAATTTAATCTTACGCTTAAAGAATAATATATCTTAAAGTGATACACTAATATGCAAACTCTTTATCATAACGCCCATTGAAATCATCGTCAATGCATTTGATATCGGAAATATTCAAACTTCTTTATTTGACTCAAGTAAAGTTGTAGCTTGTGCAATATCCATATTTAGAATTTTACCGTTATTACTTATTTTAGTTTTGAAATTTATTTTACAAATATGGAATAAGATAATTCCAATATGAGACAGCTTGACAATTTTCAACTTCTATTTTAAGTAGCAGCATCAGTAATGAAAATTAATACATTGCGTTGCTTTACTTATTTAGAATTGTTTAGAAATCTTTGTAGGATACAATTTATAAGTTAGTTTTTCAAAATTAGAATAAAATTGCTTTCTCTTATTATTCTTGTATAATGGAAATGTTACCCTGGAATAAAGTTCTACAAATTATAAGCGGAAGACTTTAAAAAATAATTTTTAAATAATTTATATTAATTAAAATATTTAGGAACATTTATAAACTAAAATTAAATATGAAGATTATAACATGTAATTTGAAAAATACATATTTATTTCTAATTAATCAATATAAATGTAAGTACGTATTTCAACCATTTTAGTATTATATGAAAATGATTTCGTTAAATATAATATGATCATTGTATAAAATACAGTTCCTGCGATTTCATAACTCTTTGACTTTTAAAACATATTTATTTTTAAGCAATATCATACTAATATTTCTTTAATTCAATGGCTTTATCACTAATAAATTAAAAATAACTTTTTTAAAAATATGTTTTTTTATTATAACAAATAAGAAATTAAACTAATTAAAATATTAATTTATTTTATACAAAATTTATAATTATTAAGTCCTATGTATTATTTAAATATTTACTAAATATTCTTTAATATATAGTATAAGATACGTTATATTTTAATATAGGAAATAATTAATTTTAGTTTTATTTAACGAATTCTAAAAGCACATTATTTACTTAAATATGATAGAATTATAATTTTATATTAAATCTATACAAGTATTAATTAAATTCATTACTTTCTTTTTAAATTAAAAAATGTTTAAATTTAAAAATTTTTTTTAGTGTAAAAAACTCCTCGATTTAAGTTTTTTTGTTTAAGATTATTTAAGAATTGTACCTTTACATATATATACAAAAATAATATATATAGTTATTATTATTAAAATTACTAAATTAAATTATTATAAATTATTAAAATAAATTATTCTAAATTGTCATAATAAATTATTAAAAAAATTATTGTAAATTGTTAAACTAACTTATTTTTCTCTTCTTTATATAATAAGAACAAAATCATGTTACCAAAATCATGTTACTTCCATTATAACCGTACAATTTAGAAAATATTGTTACCAAATTTTTTATGATTTTTTAAATTACATAAACTTTTAATTAATAAACTATTTCAACTCTTTCAATATATATGTCTAAAGTTCTACAAATTTAAAAAGTATTTTAATTTTTGAAATAATTGTAAGTATAAATTGTATATGATTAGATTTACTAATAAATTTCAAAATATTACTAGAATTAAAATAGATTTATTAAATTTAAATTTATCCGAATGTATATATAATTGAATAAATTATTCTAAAATTGTACCTTAATGTAAAATTAAACTCTTCTGAAAAACTAATAAAATTAAAAATTTTTTTTAAATATTATCAATTAATAAAAATAAAACATGTTGTGAATATTGCATTACTTATACGTTATTAATATTAATATATATATATATATAATAAAAAATAAAAAGTAAGCTGTCATAGAATGTTAATTAGATAAATTAACAAGATATAAATTAATTAGATAGATAAACAAAGTAAATTAGAAATTTTTTAAAAATTATTTATAAATATTGTAGGGCATAAAGCAACAAAATTATCTCAACTGTTAAAGCTTATTGAAATGCTCGTTAGATTATTATTATTATTATTATTATTATTGTTGTTGTTGTTATGTTATTGCTATTAATATCATTATCATCATTATTAATGTTGATATTGTTAGAGAAAAGTTTGATAATTATTTGAAACAAAGATTAATAACTTCATTTATGAATAATTATGATTTTATAAAATGAGCCAATTCATGTCAATGGAATCATCAATTTTCTAAAAACTTTAATGTAAAAAGAATGTAAGTTTGTAGGATAGTGAGACATATATTAGGCATGAATAAAGAAATATATATGTATAACAGAATTAACCATGTCGGTAAGAACATAAAATGATAGAAGAAAAAATAAAAGGTACTGTGGCGATATTCCGTAACAAATTTGTAAAGGTTTATACTCTACGTCTACAATACTTTCTACATTTCAACTATTATGCTTGTATATGTATTATTGGTCATGCTTTTTCTTTTGTCATAATTTTATATTATTTTTCATGCATTTATCTTCAAGAGCGTACATTAAATTTATTTTTTGGGTGTACATTAAGGTAATTTAGAAATTCATTTAAAAAAATAAAATATTTAATTAGTTACCGAGAAAGCTTACTCTTTAATGCTTTTAAATCTAAAATTTTCTAAAATTGAGATTGCGGATTAGTTTCTACTTTAATGATTTATTGACTTTTAAGCTTCTTACACTTTTTCAATATCTACGAAATTAGTTGTTTTAACGACTATTTTCCACAAATCACATAAAAAGAATTTTCATATTGATAAGAAACAAATTTTTGTACGTTTGCAATTTAAAAATTGATCTTTTTTTATACATAATGTTGTGTTACGAATTGTTTTATTTTTATTGATTAATGTCAAAACTAATTAAATTTTCAAATGACATAAGATAATGAAATCTGTATTTATTTAAGATTAATCAATTATTTAATATTAATATTAAATTTATTTAAGACATTAATTATTGAATTTATTAATTGATTAAACTATCAATTTTTATAGTATATTAAATTAAGAATAACTTTGTGAAACTACTCAGCGTTATTTTGAATTCAATCATCTTTTAATAAGTTTTACCATTGAACTTCTATCTAAAAGAAATCCTCTTCAGAGAATATAATATGGCTAAAGAAAATTTATTGTTAAATAAAAGTATTTTATTATATAAAAATATTTAATACGTCATAAGTTTTAATCATTTACTATGGGGAATATTTCTTTCAAAATTTCATAATTTTTGTCTTCTTAAATTTAATACTTTGATTATTACAAATTTATCAGTACAAAAATATAAATTTTTTAATTATTTGTTTTAAATAATTTTAAACTATAATCTTAGAAAATTCATAAAAAAAATTATAGTCTTTAAATTCATTGTTTTAATAAAAATTATAAGTAAGATTAATTTTTTTTTTTTACAATCTTGATCATATTTCATTTATGATGTATAATTTACATTAATTTTTTGTAAAAATTAAAGAGATTATAAAATAGAAAGAATATTATGCCCTATATAAAAGTATATAGTTAATTTAAAGTGTTTAAGTTTTACAACTTAATCAAGAGTTTTATCTATTTTGAAAAGGTAATTCACTCTCAACTATGATAAACCAAGCGTAACAAGCGTCATACGCATAATCATAAATTTTTCATCTTATAAACAACAAGGATATTTTCCAGTACGATATTACGCATAGATATATTATCGTACTTCCGTTATGTGTTCGATGATTTACTGTTAAGAAGAATGAGGCTCTCGGACATACATGCCAGCTCTATTATCTTTCGATGTACGCTACTGTCACGTATAGATATAAGAGAAAAAATGTAAAACGGTTTCAGTGTTACTTCCGTCATTATGATTATCATTATAGTCTCGCGAACTACGGTACAAAAGATTGACGCTCGTAATCGACGATTGCGAACTAAAGATTAATTTGATGATTTTTAAAGGCATTAAATTGCAAGGGCTACAAATGATCTTGTCTCAGCTAAATGTATACAATATATATTACATATTTTACTGACAATTTTTGTTTGTGTATGAATACACGATTTTATTATTATTATATAAAAAATACAGAAGAAAATAATCATCTATCTATTTTACTATCAGTTTATTGTGTAAAAATTTAATTTAACTATATAATAATTTAATAATTTAATAACTATATATATATATATATATATATATTTTTATATATTTATATATATAATATATATATATATATATATAAAGTTTTTTATGTTGTACTTTAAATATAGTAGACACAATATCAAAATTATAATTAACGTTTTAAAATACATTTTATTAAATAATTGAAGTACGTAAATACTTACTTATCAAGCATTTTAATAATTTGTTTTAATTATTCGTCGATTAAATTTATTGAATAATATACTTTCAGAAGAGTTTATTAAGTTATTGTTTGTCAGTATGAGATTTTATTTTTCTTTATTAATTTTTTTCATTCCACTGCAAGAAGTAATACCATATTATATTTGTATACAATTATGTGCATCTAATTTTTGTTCAGCTTACAGATTAATTTTCATTATCTTTCTCGAAAAAATACATTTTTCACTATTATTAAAAAAAAAGGACATATTTGATGTAATTGGAGTCTTTCATCAATCAAAAAATAAATATACACGCCTATAAGTATATTGACAGAGACGAAAATGTTCAATCCAAGTACATATAAACAATATCTAATTTACTTTTTAAAAGCATTCAAGGGATACGAAGAAAACATGAGAAGCATGCGAAGTATGCTATAATCAGTTAAGGCGCTCGGGGGAATCATGGGAACCCGAGGGTGGATTTGCTTTCTAATCATCGAGTGAAAGCATTGTAGCCGCTCTTGAGTACTATTGCCGCACCAGTTAACCAGCTGGAGTGTAAATATCATTGTTCCACCCTCTCTTTCCTACATCGCCAACGCATAGTCAACGAAAATCAGAATGGGGGATGTCATGAAGGGTGGAGTTAGTCTTTGAAATAGAAAGCTATGAAGTGGTTAAAAATTCTCACCGAGCTTTTGTGGTTTTTTCAGTATGGTTTGAATCCAACGCCACTCATTGCGTTACAATTGAACAGTTCGTTGACTATACATTCAATACTTTATTCAATGAGAAACATTTACGTCCAGTGATTACATACTAAAAAATCGTTTAACTTAATTTTTATCCCTTGATATATCAATTAATTGCCATTTTCATAATTTTTATAGATAAATAATACTGTTTTTAAAAATTTTTCTGAATAAAAATAATTAAATATTCTACCAATAAATTATAATATAAAATTCGCTAATTATTTGTTAACACATATATTATTTGTTAATACAATAACATTTAAATAGCGTGAATATATTAACTAATATTTCGATGAAATATTAGCGAGTAAAAATATCATTATCTACACAATGGATATGTTTATTTTCTTTTAATTTATGTGGGTACAGTTTTTATTTATTCCGTTCGACACAAATAAGCAATGAAGACAATACGTTTATACTAAATTTATTATACTTTAAATTTACAATACATTACGGTATTTGTAATAAAAAATACTTATAAATGAATAACTAGTTGTTATGTTAAAAAAATTATTCTTATATTACAATAAAAAAATATTTAAGGTTCGAATAATTTAATTCACTAAATTTTTATTCTAATTGTTAATATATGGGATAACGATTTCTTAATGGATAAATAATAAATGATAATTCAAAAAATAGAAAATTCTTAATTTAATAAGTTAATGTTAGAACAATTATATAGTTTTCTACAAATATAACATATTATAATATATATATCATTGTACATGAGCATTTGTTCATTATCTTTTTACATTCATTTAATAACAAATTTTAGATTGTCAAAATAATATGTCGATATCTTGATTTTAACACAATTATTTTAGGATTAAAATAAAAAATATTTTAATAATATCTTTGAAAGCTTCTGTTGTTTTTACATTGGATAATAAATTGATTTTATTGATATTTCGCAGATTAGAAAGTGCGAATTTGTGGTCTGGAGGTATAGCTTAGAAACTCATTTTGAAAGCTTTAAGCGTCTAATCTTAAGCTTTAGTTTTTTTACTGAGTCATTGTTATTAGTAGCAAAGAATTATTCTTGCGAAGTTAAAACTATATAACTTTCACGCTGGATCTTAATTGGAGAAACTAAAATAATGACTTTTGCTTTTACTAAATAAAGTAAAAGTTATTTAAAGCTTGTATTTATATATTTTATATCATCAGTTTAAATTCATTTAATCATTTTTCAGTTATAATTAAAATATCGATTTAGTATTCATACAATTTTTTAAGTAAATCACAAAGCTGTTTTGTATATAATTCAATAAATTTCTTTCGGTAATTATTTTATATATATATACCACGTTTGAATATAGTTCAAAAATCTATGAAACATTTTTATGTATTAAAATTATAAAATATTTCTTTCATCATATATAGCATTTGAATTGAAGAAATGATGAATTTTGTTTAATTCAGTAATTTATTGATATATGAACTGATTGATATTTGAATATTTAAATTGATATATGAATTATATATGAACTGTTTGTTATTTTGATTAATTTTTCAATCAATAAATCTTTCAATTTTAATCAATTAAAACGATGAAATTTTTTTTAATTTTGATAAATTAAATTTTTAAATAATTAGATCAATTTTTAAATAATTAGTTTAATTTTAAAATAATTAAATCTTTTTGTAGTTTATCTCTTTAACTTTTTCATAATTAGAGCTTTTAAGTTTATAATTTTTTATTTTAAAGAATTTTATTGTTTTTTTTCTATTAAATAAAAAGTATTCTATTAAAACAATTGAATAAATTTTAAAAATAGTATTATTAAATTGAATAATTATATTTAATTTATAAGTCACGTATAATAGTTAAATCTAGAAAATTTAAAGTTATTGTCCGATTCTTACAATAATTTTAAAAATCTTAATATTACACTATCGTAAGTTCGTACATTCGAAAAAATTATGCTAAAGTTATTTTAGCATTTATATCTATCTCTACTTGATTTATTTATCTAATATTTAAATCTAATTAAATATTTGCTCCTATAAAGTACTTGAAAATATACCTGAAGTCAGGAGTCAAGGTATACCTTTGAAAATTGATTAGTCGTCCTTATTTCATCTATGGAATTTTAAATATATATAATAATATGAAATTAATAATATATCCTATTTCATAATTGTAGAATAATGTAAAATAGTTAAATTTTTATGCTATCGGCTTCTTTCTATTATATTAAACGTAAATAATATGAATAATTAATATTATTGTTTGAAAATAAATTTGAAACTCTCCTCAATTTTCCTTTGTGCATCTTTTCTCTATGGATTCCATTGTAATTTACAGGTAGTTCGGTGTAGACTTAAGGGTCACTTTTCTCAAGAGTGGAGCATTCTTAGCATGTATTTAAAAGTGTTTAAGGGAGCATTGAATTGACAGACCCTCGAACGTGGTTCGAGTACACTTGTTTCGATATATTCGACAAAGAATCCTTATTGTTTATCATTTGTTAGAAAAATATCATAGTTAACAACCAGAAAAGATATTCTAAATACATCTCATTAGAAATATTTATTATGCCATTTTATCACGCAAGAAAAGAATACATGAGAGCAAATTAATTACTTTAGACGTAAACAAGTGCACGCACTGAATTTGATTTTATTACATATTTCAATTTATTTATATATATATATAACAATAATTTTTTATATGAATTGTATAATACTGAAAGAATTTTACATATACTTATATAGCTAATAAATGAAAAATCATATATATATATATATATAATGTATAAATAATCTTGTATGATTATTAACAGTCTGTAAAAGTATTTTTTTTTTTAAATAATTTTTGAACTAATGGAAATTGTATAAAATATTTGCTTATATAATAAAAGTAATATTAATCTATAAAAAATTTAATTCATAATTTTTCGTCACTAATAGTAAAATTGTTTATTATCATTTTTGTTTAGATTGTGTTCTTATATAATATGAAATACAATACAATATGTAATACAATATTTACAACGATTTACAAGAGTGCGTAGTCTAATAATTTTTTATTCCTATGCTATGCGAAAATTCAATATAATATAAGTGTATATAGAAAAAAATTTGGCATTTTAAGCGATTCTTATATAACCAGTAGTGATCGATCACTTGAATTATACATAAGAAGTCTATGAAATAATGTAGCGTGTATATTTATTCTGTTTTCAGCAAACTAATTTAACAAAACTGCTTTTTAATATATTTGTAGATAAATACCAAATATAAATATTTCGTTGTATGTTGTCCAAGATTTCTTTTGAATTAAAAACATTGAAATAATATATACTTTTTATATAATTAATAAATTTACTTCATTTGTAAGATGAAATGATTATGTTTATTGATTTATTTTGAAAATTAAATATAATAATATAAAAATTTAAATTTAAAAATTAATTTTGAAAATATAAAAAATTTCTATTACAACAATGAAAATTAAATTTAACTTTAAAAATGGTTGTAAAAAATCCCAAAATGCATACTTTGAAAAAGAAATGTTCAAACTATTATTCAATATTATGGTCAATATCATCATAAATAAATTGCACAAGTCTGTAATTTCATCATAAACTTATACCTACGCCTTTATTTGTTATTATTTATGTTATATATTATTTTTATTAAATCTATGTTAATTATTTATTTTTTATTTTATTAAATTTATATTATTTATTATTTATGTTATTTTATGAGAATCACTTAAAATAATATATCTTTTAATTACGTAACATATTATATACTATTTAATTTAATAAAAAATAATAAAACTTTATTAAAAGTTTTTATTAAAAAAATAATATAAGTTATTTTGCAAATTATTTAAAAACATAATGAAATTAAATTTATTTTAAATTAAAAACTCAACAAAAATGTAAGATATATGTATATATTATTTAAATATTATTCAAAATTTTTATATTATTATAAGGTATCATTATATATATATATATATATATATATATATATATATATATACATATGATTATAGGTATTCTCTTACTTTGAGTATTTACTTTAATTTTAAATAAATTTTTTAAGTATTTATTATTAATTATAAAATTATTATAAAATTTTTAAATTAAGAGTTTTTAGTTGATTTTGTTCGTAAAATAAAAAAAAAGACTGAAAAATCTGCGTTCGACCAAAATCTAAAATACAGGTTCCTGGTTTATAGTGATTTGAACCTTTATGTTATGACCTGAAAAATGTTGAGAGATAATATCTCAATTGAGGATTGACCAAAAGTATCTGAGAGAAAGAGAGAGAGTGAGTAAGCGAGAGAACGCGAGCGAGCGTGCGCGGGTGGAGAGGGAGGAGGCGTGACACTTCCAATTTTCTCGCCGCCTACATCCGCCCGATTTAGAAGCCAATAGTTGACCGCCAAAATAACAAACGCACCCGCGCTAATTCATACTTCTTTCCTTTTCTATTTAAAAAGAAGCCGCTGCAAAATAAATAGAAATATTGTATAAGTCGGCTCACTGCAAGTTTCTTATTGATTTAATAACTTGCGTAAGTTTCTGCTTTTTATTTATTTTACTAATATATTAATAAAAAATAATAAATGTTTGAAATATAACATTTATTACAAGTAATAAAATATACAATTATAAAATAATATCAATAATAGGTTGCTGTTAGTTTTTATAAAAAATTAAAATATATTTATGAAATATTGTAAGTTTAATTTTAATATTAGCTATTTTTTTAATTGATTAGTTTTTTCAAATACCTTATAAGATTATTAAAAAGAAATATTATTAACTTCTTTTTATTTGAATATGTTATGTCTTTAAAAAAGAGTTTTTATATATTCACGTAAATATGTGTAGAAAATGAATAATAGTATGTAATAAGTTAGCATAACAGTATGTGTTAATGATAGCAGTAGATAGCAGTATAATTTTACATTAAATAAATTTTTAATTACAGTATAAAATACAACAATTTAATATAAATAAACTTTCTTCTTTTTTTAACTAGAAAAAATAAATCAGCTTCATGAAAATAACTCTAAAACTTAAATTGGCACACTCTAATTAGTTCTTTGATTATAATTTTAATGATACGAATAAGCTTCAATATATTTTGTTGAATGATAATTTATAAGTAGACTTATACAAATTTTTATTTCATTTATTAATTTATATGAAAATGAAATACAAATAATATAGATTGTGCTTACAAACTTATTAAGAGTTTCTTATTATTGTATTAAATCAAAATATCAAAAATTGGACCATAATTAGTTGTTAAGAAATTCAATTCTAATACCAAAATTAGTGCTTATTTTGTTCTATAATTTATAATAATTAGTTACTTATGAACATATAAGTTATTTGCTTATTTATAATAAAGTTAATTAAAGTTATTGAACAATGTATTTTAGTTGTTGCAATTTTATACTTTGCATTATTAAAACTTTGTATTTTATTTTAAAACATTATGATTTTATTCATTAAGTCTTAAAACATTCTAAATTATTTTTAAATATTGAAATTTAAATATGTTAAATTTGTTGTAACATTTTTTATTGATTTATAATTTTTAACAAATAATAAAATGTCTAGTATAAAAATATATATAAATAATCAATCTTTCATAAAAAAATATAATCAATAGTGTTACTAATAACATATTTACTTTCATCTCTTTGATTATACGTTTACACGCACATAGTTATGCATTGTTATACAGTTATGCATAATTTGGGTATTTTTTATTTAATCATCGAATCAAGCGATTTAAACTCAACAACGGGGAGGAGCTCGTCGAACACTCATTTTTTCACAAGTTGCTCGTGCGATAAATGAAATTTTGGAAATAGCCGTAAATCTATAAGATTGGTGTACACCTATCATAAATTTTTTATGGTTAATTCAAACAACATATAGGGTTTGACCCTTCAAAGTTTAAGCCAAGTTAAATATTAAATGAATTATCATCTTATTTACAATAAAGGACTTAAAATTTTTACGAAAATTGATTATCCATCTATTAGTGCTTTTAGTCGTTAAATAATAAATTGGTAAAATAACATTATTTGTGGATTGAAACATTGAAAATATTTCACATATTGAATTAACGACACTTTTTAAAGCATATTTTTAATTTAAAATTCTTGTAATATATATATATATATATATATATATATATATTTATCAGTTATTTACTGTTTTAAACAATAAAATATTGATTTTCGGTAGAACAATATTTAAAAATTAATGTGTATACTTATAGTATATTAAAAAGTTATTAAAAATTATTAAATTTTTATTTATTCATTAGTTTTTGTTAATTTTCATTAATTTATTTTTTATTAATTGCAATTAAAATAAAAGAAACTTACCGTTTTATAAAATATATTTATATATAATAGATTTGTAAAATATAACATTTTGTTTATTTAAATACTTAAATATTTTAAGATTTAAAGGGTAAGAAAATCCAATAATATACTTTATAGTTTTCCATATATAATGTAACGATAAATAATTACGGCTTAATAATGATATATAATAATGATATGACGCTGTTAATAATGATATATAAGTCAAATTAAAAAAAATGTTTCTTGCAAACAATTAATTTATCTTACAATATACAAAGGATCTATATAAAACTACAACAGAATTGTATACATACAAATATGCAATTATTAGTTTATTCAGTTGAATAGTTTAAGATAAAATTAAAAATATTACTGTTTTTAGGAATTGTCCATTTTTATTAAAGTACGATATATTTTTTATTAATATCATTTATAAATTGTATCGATAATATAAGTTTTCATCTTTAAATTGATATAAATACATCTTATTAATCAACCTTATTCATAAAAGCCGATTATTATTTATCATTTTTTAAAATTTAGGTTATTCTTCAGTTTATTGATACCTCGGAGCCATATTCATTCAGTAGCTTTAGTTTAATATTTCATTTTCAAGATTACATTTAAATTAAGGAAATTGAAATTATATAAAATCGATTCTATCTGATATAAATTTTTTTACTTTAGAATACTTGATTTGTATTAATTTTTTATTGTTATCCTTGTAAAGTTATATCTTTAAATTAGAAAAATATTGGTAATTAATTTCAACAGAATGAGGTGCTTGAAATTTTGTGAATAAAGAAGCGGTAGTTTATTTTTTTCTATTGATAAATAATAATAAATGTACTTTATATATAAGAATTTTAATTTTATTATAATTATATTTTATGACAGTAAAAGTATATTCTATATATTAAAATTAGTTCCTGTTATTATAAGCCAAGTTATTATTTTAATATTTACTTCAAGATGTAAATTATATAGCAAATATATTATTAAATATTAAACTGGGATATTTTTAATCGTTTAAAAATCTTGTTAGCTCAATGAATATTAAATTATGTGAAGAAACATTTTAAGAAACTTTCTAAATTACATAGTTTAAGTTTTCAGTTTATTTAAAATACGTTTTTACATATCATATAGATATTTTATTTTCAAAATAATAAATTTTATATTTATTACTTATGTATATGTATTATAAATTGAGTAACTATAAATTGTAAATTAATAATAAATGTCATAAATGTATTGTTATATATTAACGTACTCGAAGGCCCTCGATATTTTGTTGAAACACGTGTCATGCAGCGGTGCCGCTTTTTTGCTAGCCAAGCGACACGTGCTGTTAAGTTCTATAGGAAAATGGTAAGTAGTTAGCTACAAAGAAAATCTCTACAACACACAATAATTAAAGATAAATATTTGCACAAGATTTATTGACATGTTATATAATAATAGATATAATTGATAAACTTATTCAATTACTTAATAGAATCAAATAAGCGTAAAAAAATAATGTTCCATATAAAATTATAATTTGAAATTGGATTTAAATTTCTGTGCACTATTTATATTATTTTTGTTAATATTAAACTGGACTTTACAACAATAAAATAATATTTAAGAATGAATATTACTATATATTTTAAAGGATAATTTATTTCAAATTTTACCATTTAGGTAACAAAATTTTCTTAAAAATTTCATAATGAGATTATACACATTTGCAAATGTACAGATACATCAATTTACTAATGTGAAATTTGTATTATTGAAAATATAGTTTTTTATAATAATACATAAATTAATTCAAAATTAAAAAATGAGTTTTATTTACTTAAATAAATAAAATAACTACGATGTAATAGTTTGTGAAACAGCCAAAAACAAAGTAGAAATTATGTATTTCCATTTAAATACTTCACTTTAAACACCTCAATGTCTTTATAATATATTTATTTACTCATAATACTATTAATTTGTAAGACTAATTATTATCACATTAATAATTAAATACCTATAAAAATAATCATTGACACTACAGATTTAGTGTTTATAATTTAAGATAAGAATTATAAACCAATGCATTTGTACTATATATATATACACATCCTGCATTATTAATTTACTGACCTTATAATTAAATACATATTCGCCGACACAGTTACATAAGTTTTAAATTTATTTTAAGTCTGTTTCTTATAAATCTAAAAATGATTGCTAGCATGGTTAGTTTTTTGCATTTACTCTGTTTTATTGATCTTTGTTTGATCTCAATATCACAAATCTTCGTATTCAAAAGCATAGTTTTAAATTAAAATTAAATTCTTTTTTTCAGGTCATTAGAAATTTTTTATCTACGTTATTTTATTATTATATAGTTTTTTCTGCATTTTTCATCATTAAATTTATCGTTTAATTGAAATTAATTGTCAATAATTATATTATTTCCTTAACAACATACGTAATTGTACTATCTATTAGTTTATTAAAGAAAGTTATGTTAAAATAAATATTTTGCAAATAATATTTGTAAATATTAGAGTATTGTAGATAGTAGTATAATAGATAGATATAGTATAGTAGAGTATAGTAGAGTATTAAAATGAAATTACATGATTATTTACATTTTCAAAATATTTTTAAAGCGATGGTATATAAATATAAATATATAAATAAATATAATATATATATTTATAATGTATATATATATATATATAAATATAATACATATATTTAAACTAAGAAAATAATTGTATTTTTATTTTCATAATATATTGACTTTTAGTTTTTTATAAATTAGAAGCATATATTGGATATAGAATAACTTCTGACTAAAATATCATGTTTTATCATTTCACTATAATACTATATACTATTTACTATATAATATGTACTATATACTATATAATATACACTATGTATACTATATACTATAATTATTATAAATTGACTTTAAATAATTATTTAATAGAAATCAATAGACTTAATAAAAACAAAAACATTTTAACGTATGCAATGAATTAGAAATATTCTAATTAATCGTAAAAGTACTTGCAACGATTTTAATTATAAAGCATATACTTTACACACACATATATTTTATGAATATTTTATATACTAGTTTAATTTTTTCGTTTATTAATTTTAATGGTTCAAGATTTTAAAAAAATTATTAATAAAATTTAGTCAAACTCAAGATATTCGTAACATTTTTTATAATTCTAGATGAAGACATTAATATTAATATTAAATGAAGTTTTTATTTGTACTTGAAATTATCTACATATCAATTGAATGTATTTCTAACCAGTGATAATAAAAATATTAAATGAAGAATTTAACCAGAATATTTTATATAGTCGTACTTTTCTTTTTGAAGGCAAACATAATATAGAGCACATAATTCCAGATCAATGTCGTGTCCACGATCTCTCACTTAATGGAAGTGGAAAATGGGGCGGTCTCACTTCTTCGAAACGAAGACGTTGTATGTCTTTTCTTTCCTTTATGAAAAATTTCACTTTATGTTCATTTTATCCACGCCCAATTTTCCATCAATTCATTGATAGTCTGCTTTTCGAATCCAACGTAATAAATATGCTACTCTTTCAAATTTATTATAATTGCTGACCTCAATTTACAGCGGTTCCACGTATTACCAATAAATTATATCAAAACTTTTCATTTTTGTACGATTGCGTATATTAATAATATCAAAACATCAATTAGTCATTATTTACGGTTTTGATGAAATTTTATAAACTGTTTTTAACATTTTTAACATTCTTTAAAATGAATGGGCAAGATATCTACTCCAATTTAAAATATCTAATCAATTTACATATTTAATCTAATTCCGCTTTTGCGAATTTTAATTTCATGTTAATTAATTGTTATTATTAATATGATGATATGGAAAACTAAATATTTTAAAAGCCATATATGTATAAATACTTATCTTTTTTTCTTATTGTACCATGCTAATTGTATTGAACTGTCTCGTAAACTAGAAAAGTTACTTTTATAAATGCCTTTCAAAATAAATTACAAGAAAATCTATTTATTTTTTATTCTTTTTGCTGTATTTGAATTACATAATATATTTTATGAATTCAGTTACAAATATTAAGTAAATGTCATACTGTATCATTCTAAAAAATATATAAAAAGCAAATAATTAGTTTATTTATAATAACGATAGATAATCAAGAAATTTAATACATTTATAATAGTAATCAAAGGTACTTTAAAAATAAATACAATTTAATATTTTGTAATATGCCATTGTGATTAGATTCCCATCGGCAAATTATGCTTGTATGTATGTATGATATAGATGAGCTAATACTATGATTTAAAATAAATATATTTAAATTTTTAAACTTAAGATTGATTTGTGAACGTCACTTAATAATTACATTATAATCATCAATTATTGTTTGTAAATAAAACTATTAGTTATTAAATACAAATTTTATTTAAAAAGAAAATAAACAATGAAAATGTTATTTCAAAAATATTTATTATACAAAAATATTTTTCACATGCATCTTTGAAAAATTAAAAAATATTAATTTGCCATAGATAGTTAATCGTTTTGCTTTTAATAATAAATTTTGCGTTCCAGTAGTTTTGGGTAATATTGGCGAATAATTAGTAATTAGCCAATAAATTTTGTCACTTGATACCATATCTGAAGAGAATACAATTTTTTTTTAATTTTAACTAAACACCCTAATGAAAGCATTCAAAAAAGCATGTAATGATGGATTACGAAAAAGATCCTGTAAATGAGTTGCTGCAACTTTTGTAATATAAGAGTAACAGCACTAAGGAGTTTAATAATCTCGTACGCATAAGTTATACTTGAATTGTGTACGTCTCCCAAAGAGGTCATAGTGGTTGTAAGTAAATGATGATGCGCGCGTACGTCGATGATTTGCAACCTGACTATAATGAGCGTCATGTCTCACGTTAAACTCATGTTACCTTGTATGTTGGTGTGTATATGCTCGCTGCAAAAACGTACGGAAGTTACATACGTTTACTTACATGCCTCTATTAGCAGTTTCTGTATTGATGTTCGAACTTTTTTCTTCATTTCTACTTTTCACATTTATATCTTTATTCTTACTTGTACCAATTTACTCTGAAAGAAACTATTGTTTCTATGGAAAAAAAAACATACTTTCAATCAATATTATCTATATTTATATGTTGTTAATATAATATTCCTTGTTCTTATCGAAGCTTATATTTCAATACCTTCTAATTAAATTATAATGAATAGATATGAAAGAAAAAAATTTTGAACATATATAATTATATTATTTTTCGTTACTATCTTATTTAAAGTACTTAAGTATAAGTAGCATGAATAATTTCTTTAATATAAACAAATTTTCAATCGTGTGTATCGTACTTTTTATTGGAAGTTGGAATCTCTTGATGCATACGATGCATGCAATTATTATTATTTTAATTCTAATTACTTTTAGATTATTTTTACAGGGAGTACTATAACATTGTAAATTTCATTAAATTACAATTAACAGAATCTTAATATCAATTATTATGTTATTTGATGAAAATACATTGTAATCGTAATTTTTTAGTCAATACTTTAATGTACTAAAATTATAAGTATATTAAAAAGTTAGTATTACGCAGAATATATATAACTTATTTATTGTAATTAATACTATTGAAGAATTGAAATTATTTTATGTATTTTTATATTAAAAATAATATGTTATGATCAAATATTAAATATAATTCAATTATTATTATTTTTTAAATTCATCATTATTATTATTCTTTTAGAAGTTTACTAACAAACTACAAATTACATAAAAGATAGTACTTAAAAAATTTTCTAAAAGTAAGTACAAAATTTTTATGAAAATGTTTATAAATATCTATAATAAAATTATCAAAAAGTAAAGGACTCTATAAGAATGAATGTAACAATAAAATTAATGAGCACAATACCTATATAAAATTTTATTTATTTCGAATAAAATTAAAATTAAATCAAAAGTCACTCGGCAATATTATACAATATAAGTTTTTATGCTTAAAGATTTTCAATTGTTTTAGGTTTTATTAAAAATATCTAAACAGAAGTTATCATAATAGAAAATAATTATAAATAAAATGAAAATATTACAATAATAAAAAATTAATCTATTAAGCTAGTGCTTAAAATCATTAATAGAATATACTCTATTTTAAACCGATACAATAGTTTATAAAATATTTTATATGCAATGAATTTTATAAATAATTTAGTAATATTTCATTAATAATTTAGTAATAGTTTACAGAATATTTTATATGTAATTCATTTTTTTATTGAAAAATTACTGTGTATAAAAATTTATCAAGTAATTATTAAATTAATATTCTGAAATTATAATAATAATAATTTAATTTTAATCTTTTGATTGAGGTATAAAATCTATTTGTAAGTTAATTGATATTAATGGCTTACAATAATAATTAGTTTGATTATAAATTTTGATAAAACAAAAAGTTCAACCATTTCATTTAGTTAATTATTTAGTTGAAATTAAATTACTAATTTAGTAATTCTACGTGCGTTTCCTAAAAATATATTTTTAATTAATAGACATTTGTAGAGAATTCTTTAATAATAAAATGGGGCGAATGTAGACATTTTCAAATATTTGAAACCGTGGCATTTAACTAATAAAGTTTGGTCCAGATGGAACAGGAAGCCGTATAACTCAGTACTAACGTAAAGCCTTTAGGCACCTGCCGGATTGCACAGATGCTCAACGCATGATTATACAAATGAGCTACTCACTGAAACCACCCGCTGTTTTGTCGTTTTTTTGACATTACTCTTAGCCATTCGGTCGACATACATATTAAATTTAAATAGCTTTGGGTGGTGTTAATTTTACGACATTATCGTAGTAATTAATATTGCCTTTGGGGAGAAATTGATGTATGCTTTGTGTAAAAAGTTTAATCAGTTACAAACACATCTTTCTCCACAGATTGTGTTAATTTAATTGATGCATTCGAACAATGAAATTATATTTAATACGTTAATATTTAAAAAAAAATAGAAACAATCCTTACGTTTTCCATCAAAGCAAATACAATGAATCTTTCGTTCAATTGTTATAATATTTAAATAATAAAAAATAGAATAAACTTATAAAAATTTTAAACTTGAACAAATTTAAGTCACTATTCTGTTAAATATTTAGGAACACGAGGGAAAATGATTGATGCTATATGTATAAATGTTTTCAAAAGAATAATATACTAAATTTATGCGTTTATACCTCAAAATTTATATTAATTATGTCATTTATATTTACAATTTATATTCAATAATAAAAAAAATTTATTTTGAATTAATTTATATATAAAATTTTTATTACTATTTAGAATAACAAATATATAAGAATAGAGTTCTCTTAAAACGAACTGCCATTTTATTTATAAATATTGCTTTAAGGCAACGTGAAAATTTTGGCTTGGCTATTCAAAAAAAAACTTATATCCTTTATAATATTTAGATTATCTAGAATCTATGAATCATTAATTAATCATAATAAATTTCGAATATTATAAATTTTATATTAAAATAATATATTAAAATTACTTTATCTATGAGAGAAATATGATAAAAATAGGACTTTGCGATTTGTACACAATTATATTAATTATTTGGTGAATACTGTATAATATGTTAGATGTTTACATATTAGATGTTTGGAATATTAAAGAAAAAATTTTCCACTATATTATAAAATATTTTTTACCAATCAATATAATATTATAATATTATTTGATATTTTTAAATATGAGTTGATACAAATGACTAAAATGGAAGCTATTATAAAATTTGTAACTAAACATGCATTTAATTTGATTGTCGATATAATAAATAAATATTGAATTTCTTACTGCATATAGAAGTTAACTAATATTTAATTTGGTAAAAGAAGTCTTAAAAGTTAAAAATTGTTGTTAATTTTTAATCGAGTGTAGTTGATTTTTAATTATTGTATTCTATCCTATTCATGCATACACGCGTCTATAGTGTTAACTTATTTAAAGTATTATAATTTTTTTACTAGCAGTGAATGAGATGTGAATTTGATTTTTTTATTTTTTCCGAATTACATATAACCTTTAAGATTAAACAAGTTTACAAAAGAAACCACAATTTTGCTGTGAAAATCTATTGACTGGGCCATTCGCTTCAAAAGGTGTACAAGCATCAAAATAATTATCTTAATGTTACTTTGATGATAGTAAGCCGAAAGTAAATAGTGCATAATGATAGCTCATTTTCCTAGAAAGATACATATATTCATATACGTATTGAATAGATCCGCGACATGACAAAATAATTACACGGTAGCTGTTGTCTTGGAAAGAGCGCAATTTGTATTTCTTATGTCTGAAATTATCGAGAAATCTAATGGTTGCAGGGTCAATTAGCTGTTGTACATGCTTACTTATTGACTCCAGTTGAAAATGAGCAACTCCAAACGTATTTGCGTTTTAGTGATCGCGTGCATCTTTAATTGTATAAAGTGTTGATTACGAGAATCCTCAGAGTTCTCGTTTCTTCCTACGTTCTTATATCTATAGTTTCCATACCGATTTCACACCGGTATTTTTCTCTTACCCGTCTTTAGTTCGGCCCTACGCACAGATAAGCACACACGCGTTAGTGTGTATCAACTCACCCTGACTTGGCATTGAGTAACACATCGATTTAATTTGCCGGAACGCAACGGTTGATCGAATTCTGGGCTCTAGAGGACATATAACGTGCAACGCGCCGGCCAACTGTCATTTTTCTATCGCGTCAAGAAAGCGTGGCAGGCACGCGCACAGACGCCAGGCCAGTGCAGGTCAAATCCTAGACGAGCCTTTTTCTACTCTCCCTGTTACTCCTCGTCCAACTTCTTTTTATCTATGCTATTTTTTCAGCTCGGGGCAGCTCACTTTGTAGAATTGTTCGAGTCGATCGCATGCTCTGACGGCTCTACTGTTATTTATATTTTCTTTATTTTTTCTTTTTTGAGTCTGTTTGATTGATTACATTCATTCGATAATGAATGGTTTCTAAATTGGAAATCCTTAAATCATACGTGCATTATTGTCCCTAAAAACTTTTACAGCTACTATTATCGTTATGCTTTTTTTCTATTATTTTACAAGCCATCAAACGATTTCCTTACTGCGAAAGGGACTAATTTTTAAATAAATAGATAATAACATTATAAACAAATTGTTTATTTTATTTTTCTAGCTGTATTGTAAAATAAAATATGCGAACAATTAATTCCAAAATTAATTATGAATAATGTTATAACGGGCTCTCAGTAAAATATTAAATTATAGTAGATTATAAATTAAAATTTAATTAAAATGTATTATATAACTGATTTGTCTATTATGAGATGTTTTTAATAATTTGATAATACATTTTTATGACTAAATAACTAAGATCAAAATTAAATTATCTTTAATAATAAAAATATAGAAAATTTTTTTGAAAAATTTTTGAACAATAAAAAATCATTCTAAAAATTATACTCAAATTTTTTTTATAAAAGTAAATTTTATTATGTTTCAAATTTATTTTATTATTCAACGATATTCTTTACATTTCGCTTTTACGAAATTAAATTCGAACGCAAAAAATATTATACCTATTTTATAAATGTTTGAAATGATAATTGTAGTTGGTTATTTCTTTGTTCTTAGAACATCGGATTTATGTATTTATAACATGGACATACGTTTAAATAATAATAAAAAGGAATTATTAATAGAATATGTTACCACTTTATATTTGAAAAAATGTTTAGTTATTAAATATTCAGTTTGGATATATTTCAATATTTATGTAAAGCTATTATTGTAATATTTAATATGCTATGTGTGTATACGTATGTAATATGTATATACCTTTATTTTAATTAAAAAATAGATGTATTGATGCGGATTAATAACCACATATCAAGATAAAATATTTATTTATTAAAGTATTTGAAATACATAAATTATTATTTTTTATATATAAATTTTGATATTTTCAGAGAAATTCTCTTATTCTAATTTTATATTGTAACACATTACACATCCGTATATCCGTTAATTTTTCATAAGTTCTTAAGACAACTATAATAATTAATTAATCATATAGTTCTCAATAATAAAGCTAAATTGATTTACAGTGCATGTGGGTTATTTCTGTTTTCATCTATACAGACAATCTAAAATTTATTTTAATTTTATAGCCAGAATTTCAAAACTTTATATTTTATTCGTATTTTATATTTTATCTTTTTTAATAGATTGACTCTTGTGTTAACAGTTATAACAAAATGTGCATTGGTAAAATTTTGTATGAAATACAGTTGGTATAGTTATTGAAATTTTTACTTTTTAAATAATATTTTTAATAGTGTGTTACAACTTTCTTTCTTTAAATAAAGATAGTTTTATTATAATTATAATATAGATCAATTGAAAATTATTTTTTTTATTTTTTTATAAATAATATATTTTTTTATTCGCTATTTAATTAAAAATAAAAGCTTTTAATAACTGCTTAACGATATTTTTCTTAATAATTTCAAGATGATGATTAGTAGTGAAGTTAAGTAACAACATTACAGTGGTCAATTACTCAAGCATTCTATGGTTCTGGCGGTGTTACTTAAACAATGAATCTCTATATAAAAAAAACCAAGAGAAATTATTTAAAAAAGGGCAATATTAGTGAGTGGTAAGGAACTTTAAATAGTTCGTTACATCGGAGTATCTTTAACTTTATCAAAGATAAGATTTTCCCTGGTTTCAATAACAGGCAGACTGTCGATTTTCTCCATCCATCCATTGTATTGTAGTTCGAAGATAACTTCTACTTCAAAGAATTCGTGAATTTATATTTATCTGAAATTAATTTCAACATCATTACCACTCTGTCATAAGTGAATAAATGAACGAACCTCGATTAAAAATGAACCTTATGCAGTCCTTATGGTATAATAAACGATCGACCTTAACCGAGGATTTATTTTCAAATGACCATGTATTTTAATTCGTTAACAAATTTATTAATATTAACTTCTATACCATAATTACATTAATAATATTTTAACTATTTTTTTTTTTTTTTTTTTTGTAATCTAGGTTTGTATTACAATTATTATTCACAAGTATTTAATGTCCTAATTTTTAATTCTAAGAAAAATAAAAATAATTTTTTCATTAGTGGATTCAATTTATCGTTAATGAGCTTGGACATTTATAAATACATATATAGAAAAGTAAACCTAAAAAGGACCGTATGTAAAACATAATGTCCTAGACAAGAATGTGGCTACACTGAGATACGAGCCGGACATACTGACATAGCTGCATCATGTGGCGCATCAGTATTATATTCCTCCACCGTCGAGAATTTTATACGCGCCTATGTACACCTACAAGAGTATTGCAACTTATGGGTGTTGAATTACGTCTTCCATCGGCTCCTTCCTCTTTGTTACTTTAACCATGTCCATGTATATAAAAAGCATTTGTTAAATGCACTGTCAAAAAGAATTTGATGCTTGATATCGGGGATGTGAGAAAAATTTAGATCTTTTGTTTTTTATTTAATACAAGCATTTATTATTATTGCTTTATTCTTGTTTTTTTTTTTCTTTAGATAAAATTTAATACATTATGGTATTTTATCTTTCACTGAATATATATTATTACTTAAATATTTTAAATAATATTTAATATATGCACCACCTTATATTTTTAATTCCATTTTAGTTTTATATAAAATATTAAAAATGAACTTATTAAACTAAGCAAATAGTGATGTGTATAAAGTTAATTTTTTAATAATAATAATAATAATAAAGTATAGAATTTTGAAAGAATATATAATATCTTACATAGGTCTTATGAACACGCTTTTACAATAAACTAATTAGATACATACCTTATATAAAATAATCATATTATATGAAAAACGAATTAAAAGAAGTCTAAACTTATATAATTAAATTATATATAATTAGATACAATTAAATATAATTAAATACAATATTGTTTATGATTAAGGAAGAGTTTCAAATCAAATTGTATATCAAATAAAGTGTTTTTTGGAAATACTTGATTGACGATCGATTTTAGACTAAGAAAAATTATCAAATTTGAATCACTGAAATTCTTGCTGTTTACCAGAGTAAAGAAAATGAAGGAAACAACATAAATTATACAAATCCAAGATTCAACAAGGATTCCAAATAATCACACAAATTGATCGATGTTTCACTACGTTCCCTGTCGAAGCACTCATTCGCGCGTTATATTAGATCTTAAGCATAACTCGACACTCGCACGCACACCAATTTCACTTTGTCCCGATTTCTCGCGCGCCCGTGGTCACGAGTATTCGGTACGACAGAATCTACCTCGTCCCAATCTTCCCATAGTTTGTATAACATCGGTGTGGAAGTTCACTAATATACGAACTCAAGATTATTTTAAGATATACTGGTATGGACCACCCGTGGTGACTTGTGTTCGATCACCTTTCCATTTCACTTCTTTCTCTCGTGCCTAAGAATACGTACATTTGTATACACAGAACATTGCAACATTGCAACATACAAAATGTTAATACTCTTGTTTTTATTCTGGAAATAATATTGTTATGAATCATGACGAATACTTTCATTTTTTTTCTTGATACCCTTACTTCTAGCTCATGCCATTGCTTTTGTGTGCCAAAATATAAAAAAAAATTATATCTTATATATATTATTTAATTTTCATTTAATTTATATTGAACTATTTATATTGAACGTGATTTTTTTACTTTCAAATAGAGATTTTTACATTTTAAGTGAGTCTTACAAATTATTTTGATGTAAAATTTAAAGTTTAAGAAAAATAAAAACATTAAACAATTTAATTTTTTTTTTTTTTTTAATAATCATTATTGAAGTAATTGTATACAAATATATCATTTTTTATAGAAATTAAATAATATCGACTTTTATCCATAATAGCTATTTCCTTGCAGTTTATTCGAAAAATTATGTATTTTATTGGATAATTATATAATATATTCTTTTATTTATTTTTCATTAAATATAAAATATTAAAAAATGAAAGTATAGTAAAATTAATGTTATATGAAATATGACTTTCTAATTATATAACACATATATCGAATTTTTTTTATACTATAATTATTTATTTAAACTTTATTTTGTACATTTTTGTATTATAAGTTTGTCCGAACATTCCTCTTCTATATATTTATAAAAATTATTATAAAAGTTTTGTAATGATTATTCATTTGACATAAAACTATTTTTTTCAAGAAAAATAAATGAGGCTTTGATAAATTGATACACTTATGCACATCTATATCTATACGTATATATGTATATTTATGTACGTCAATTTTACTAATTTGATATTTATACATAAATTAGTAAAAACACATAAACCGAATGTTATGCGGATTATATATATATATAAGGAAACAAAATTAAAAAAATTAAATAGCCTTTTATATATATCCATTGGCATATCTGCTTACGAGAGAAAATATAAAAAATGAAATGAAAACAATTAATTACAAAATAAAAGAAAAGTTTGAATCTAAAATTTTTACATATTTCTTTACTTTAACTTTTTTACTTTGCTCTGGATTTGGATCATTTTTAAAACATTTACAAATTAATTTTTGTAACAACGTTATTTTAAAATATTGAATTTTGATCTATAAATTTAATAGCTTAAAATTAGATCAAATTAATTTTATTTACAAAGTGAAATTTACTAGGTAAAAGATAATTTAAGATATGAAATTTTTGAAACTTTAGAATTGATGAAAGTTTTAATTTAATTTTTCACTAAATTTGATTAAAATTATTGTGAATGAATTCTGAAATTTCATTATTATTTTTATAATTATAATGTTGATAATAATAACTCAATATAATAAATTTGATATAATATAGAAAAAATTGATTACATATTTTTATGAAATTTTATTGAGATAATAATCAAGTGCAATATTTTACTTGCTTAAAACCAAATAATAGATAATACGACCTTTCACTAACTAATTTCAAAAATTACATTTTTTTTACATATAGATTCGAATGATATTGAATAAAAATAAACCTGAATAGTTAACTCTTTATCTTTTTTCATAGTGTTTCATCATATTGTTTTGATTTTGTCCGTATTCACCAAAGTACGCAAATATATGTACATATATTTTAATTATATTATAAAGGATAGAATATCAGTCTAGAAAATTAGACCAATAGTTTTTTATTTTATTATCGATACTCAAAGATTTAAATAAAATAAAATATAATAAAAAATTTAATAAAATTTAAATTAAATAAAAATTTATTTATTTTTATGATATTCATATTTTATTCATTATTAAATTTATTATCTATTATAACCTAAAAATATGGTACATAATCATATAACAATTATTAAAAATATTAAATGTCCAAATAATATTATAATTTGTATTAATTACCAATGAAAGTATATATTTTTATAAAGTTGCTCATAAAATTATAATTAATTTTTTTAAATTGAATACAACAATTATATACTTGTACATATATAGAAAATAAATTGCCGTCAATTATTGTAAAGTAATTAAATATATATTATATATATTTTTAATTTTCAAGTAATTTAAAATTTATTTTAACGTACAGAAAATATTATTGTATTACAATTACTTTGTTACAGAATTTATTATTTCATTTATTAATATTTAATTCATGTAATAAGTCAATTAAAAAAGAAGTTTTAATAACAAATGTGCTATTACGACTTTCTATCAATGCTGCAACATATTTTTACAAAGTAACGATAATTTTAAGAATTTGTTTAATTAATTATTTTTAATTTTTAATTATTTTTTTATAAAAATCATAAATTTTAATTTAAATAATTATGAAAAGCAAATCCTAAATGTAATTAAAATATAAATAAAATATAACTTTATGAGAAATATTAATACAGATAATCTTATCATATATAACAGAAAATGTTACTGTAAATAATATATATATATATATATAATATACCTATAATAAATATTAAAAGTATATATTAAATATTGGATTTTAAAATTTTTTTATTAAACGGAAATTATCCAAATAATATGAGATCCTGTTTTTGGACCGAACTAACAACTAATTTCAAGATTGATTGAGGCGACTCAATTAAGTTATAAAAGTTTCGATTATGTATATCAAATTTTTCGAAGAAAGGTTTATTTCGATCTTTAAGTTTTGTGCATCTTCCGCTTGGAAATAGCGGATGTAGGCGTCACCGGATTTCAACCGCGATACTAAACCACTGAAAAAATAAATACTAACTTGCGCATATGCGTACATATACAAATATGTAACATTTACAAGAATAATGTTTTTAAAGTTTTATTAACAAATAAAAATACATAAACTATTAATAAAAGAGACTTAAAAAATAGTTATCTTTTTAAAATATGTCCGGCATAATTTATCTAAAAAAGTTAATTTTAGAAAGATATTGTTAACGTTTTAATTAAATTTGAAATATTTGAAAATTTCAATAAAGTAGATTAAAAATATATCTTTGAAAAATGTATTTAAACATTTTCCCGACAATTTTTAAAATATTCAATATAAAAATTTAAGTACTAAAATTACTGTCTTAAATCTACAATATTATAACCACTTATTTTTTACTTTTCAGCTTTATCTGCTTTAGTTTATCAACTTTATCAATTTTTTATCAACCTATTATGCAATAATTTCAGCAATTGCATTCAACAGTAATATCAATTTGGTCCATAATATTCATACTACTATATAATCCATTATTAATAATAAAATTAATAAGATATTATTATTCATTTTGAATATTGTCTTGTTACTTAAACATTTGAGCACTTTATTCTAAATATTCTCGTTTACGATTTCATTATTACTTTTTTCTGAAATTACTCATTATTAATTTTAATATAATTATTATATATAAAAAGCCAAAATAATTATTTTTAAATAGTTTTTCGTATAAGGTGTTTTTACTCGCATAATTGAAATATCGAATCTTTTCCAAACAAAAATATCATTACCATTTATTTAAAAACAAATTAATTAAAATTGGAATAGTGGATATTTTATTAATAAATTGTATTAATAAATAATAACTTTTATTTTAATAAAAGATTAGTTAGTAATTATATTTTTCTTATATGCAATTAAGATAATTAATATAATTCTAAATGACATTAATTTCTTAATTACTTAGTAAATAATAAATTTTGAGCTTCATTATTTTGTTTGTCCAATGTAATTAAGTGAATTAAACCAAATTATATGTATCAATTTATTCATTTTCCGAAAATGAAAAAATTTGTAAAAAATTAATAAAGTTTCACTTTATGTTCATACAATATTAAAATTTGAATATTAAAAAATATTCGTTATAAGTATAAATATAAGTAATATTCATTATAATATATAACAATCTACAAAAAGTATATAAAGAATGTATTATAATGTGCAAATATTAGTAAACAGAGTTGAATTTACCAGCTCTACGCAAGTCAACGTTTACCGTTGTACCTGCATGCACTGTATGTTCATGCAAATATAACTTAATTGTTGATAACTTAAATCTACGTTCCCTACGTACTTTATTTATTCTTTTTCTCTTTTTCATATTTTAACGATTTTATTGTAACCTTCTGCTTTCTTTCTTACATCTTTCTTTTTCAAAGTGATTCCCTTTTGCTGTTTCTGTTCTACTAAAATTTTTTTTATATCTTGTTTTATCTATTTTGAATTTTCTATTTATTATTTTTATTTCTCAAACATGATAATCCTTTCTTATCATGTACTTCTTTTAATTTTTTATAATCCGCTTTTTCCATTTATTGCTTTTGATTATAATCTTTTCAAGGTTCGATTTAAAGTTTTTGCAACTAACTAAGACTTCTATGCACACGCTCTTTGTGCGATTCAAAATATGTTCTACAATTATTTAAAATATTTATACGATGCTAGTAATACCAATTAAGAACAAAATGTAAATAACTCAAGTTACAGACTAGTAACCTTGATTAGTTTCAAAAAGAAAGTTCCTACCTGCCAAAGATTATAGGAGATTATTTTTAACTGAAAGAGCCCTTTACTAGACATTGACAAGGCTATTATTACTTTTAAAATTTTTTCAAGTAGTGTTTGATAATACGTGTTAGTTAGATTAACAATTACAATTATCAAAAAAGATATTTCGTCTTCTGCTTTTTATAAAATATTTTATTAAAACCAGTATATATAAATACAAATATATAACAAAATAAATATATCAATATACGTTTTACTGACTACCATACTTCTGATTGTACTGGAAGTGATATAATTTTCTTTACTTTCTATACTATGCACTTTTTATATATACTATGTAGTTTCTATACTATGGTAAAAAATATCTTTTTGCTAATTTTCGGGTCTTCCCAGAGCTTTTATGCTATTTAGTTTTTCATCAAAGAACTATATGTCATCAACTATATATCATTTATTCCAAAACAAAGTTAAATATGCTGTTTTTCGTGACTAATAGTTTGTAATGGTATTTGATATGCGACTATATGTGACTTACTAATTTATAAAAATAAATTATACTTTATTAGTGACTTTGAATTGCAGATTCCATTTATTGTAGATTTTGTAAATATACATTTAGTCTATGTATGCTGATTTAAAAGATAACCGAGTAATTTGCTGTAGTGACTGATAGTTTCCATATATGTGCAGGTTAGTATCCTGAAACGGTATCTGCTAGCTTCTTAATTAGGAATAGATAGATTCTCTGACTACCAATGAATATTCGAAGTTCCTGCTTGGTAGTTAAGATAGACAAGTAAACCAAACATATCTTGTTACTCGAAATAATCCATATTTGCAGACTATAAAGAGCACTTTATGTAACTTATTCATTTGATAACAAATACTTGAACAAGTGTTATATATTAAGATTTACCTATGGTTATATGAGGCAATCTACACCTGTTTTATTTACATCTGTTTGAAAATTTTTCTGACTTTTCTATTTTACCAAAATTTTTACCCCATTCATATTAAATTTGGCTGAAACATCAAATTATCAAAATAATCATACATTGATCAAATATTAATCTTATGTCGAATTATTCTATGCTAGCTGATTTTTCAAGTTGAAAGTAAAGTCGCACTGATATTTGTATCTTCTGCGAAAAACTCCAGCTAATGTTTTGTTATTTGCGCAAAAATCATTCCTGTGACTGTAAGCGAAGCATGTATTATCTTTAATTTTTCTACAAAAGATTTTTATTTTAATTAAAAGTTATTTAAAAAGAAAAAAAATAAGAAAAATATTAATTATTAATTATTTATTATTAAATAAAATATTAAAATTTGGAAGTTGTTTTAAAAATAAAAATAGATTTTTAATTTTTAAAAAATAATATTTTTTATTCACAAAAAATTAATAATAATGTATAATATATATTTAAATATCTTTTTAAGAAATCAAACTTTATTATCTTATTGTTTAGATTACACAATCCATCCTTAAGTTTATCTATTCCAAGTATAGAAACTTTGTGCATTAAAAATATACAAAAAAACAATAAAACTTGCACTATAATTAATAAAAATATTAAATATTATATTATGTTTAAATATTATTTATGTTATTTTTTACATTCAAAAATAAATCATAATTTATGAGCACTAACTATTAGTGGAAAGAAACAAATGTCAATAGAAATAAAATTTTGAAATAATATTTACGAATTCAAAAGTAAAAATTTTTTTAATTCTTACATCTAAAGAAGAGATATCGTAGTTAAATATGTATGGTAATATAGCCCGGCATAGTTAAGAAAAATATAAACATTGTTTTTCGTTTTATTATAAGAAACGGCAATTACTGCGTATGTCGTTTGTTTTGTGCTGATCGTACAAGTTGAAGAATAAATAATTTATTTTATTTGTTCGACAATATCTAGTGAAACAATGAAGGGTGAGTAAATTAAAATATTGAATCGGTATCGATAGAAAATTACGACTACGAACATATACAATTAACAAATTCAATAATAAGATGACGTATTTAAACAATTCGAGAGCAATATACTCGTGTCTTAGATATCAGCGATAAACGTTTGTATTATTATAATGAAATCTTACGTTAATTAATACTTTTAAATCTATGAGATCTCAAGTATGCCACATGCAAATATAATGTTATTATTGATAGAGGCAAGCTTATAGTAAAATTCTCTCCCCCTTCCCCCTCTCTCATATTTAATTAATTGTAGTTTCCGACCTTCTCTCATGACCTTTGTTTCTTCAACTTAGTCATTTCGTTTCGTTTATATCTCATATTTTCTATTTCACCTTCTTGTTATTTTTATTACTTACCTATAACCATCCTTTTTTGTATTATCCTCCATTCTATTATATATTATAATCCGCACTTTCTATTTACCATTTTTAGGTATACCATTTTTAGATTATCGCCGCGATCAAACGAACTTCTGACTTTTTATCCCTTGCATAGTGTCGTTATTTGGCTTAGTTTTACACCACCAATCGTCTTTAATAGTATAAATATAATTTTTAATGTTTTATTATTATTATGCTATACATTATTATGTAGTTTTTATTTTTTAATACATTAGGAGGTTTCAATACTCATATTTATTATATAATACTGAAAAGTAATTCATTGCTCATATATACGCCTATATGTTCTAATAAAATTTTTATTACTTTAATTTGATTATAATATTATATATTCAGTCAATAATTTGTATATCATTATGGGTAGTAAATGATTTATTTTATTTATTAAATAAGTTAGAAAATTAATGTTTATAATCTTAATTAAGTTATTTATATGAAAAAATAGTAAAAAATTTAAATTTTCTTCCCTTTTCCAAAAGTGAGTTATGCATTATATTTTTGCTATCTCATTATATATAATTCAGATAATATAATTCAGAAGGGCTAATTATAATAATTTGGAAAATTTATCGTTTGATTTAGATAAAGATTGTTTAAATAAAAATAAAGTTTCAAATTTAAATTACTTGTAATATTTGTAAAACTGTGAATTAAATAGTATTTTTAATAATAATTACATTTTGCAATAAAAATTATAGAATAATAAATTAACAGTATAAAAATTATCAAATCATTCTAAAGAAGTTTTTTACATATAATTACAAGAATAATGATCTATAGGCTTTATTATTATTTTACTTAATACTTCATATTATAGAAAGATCATTTTAATTTAATTTAGTATATACAATAGTATATAATAGTAAAAATGAAGCCAATGACTAGTTTAATCAAAATTACAATATTTAATATCTAACAATTTTCCTTGTTATTCAGCAAATTTAAAATGCTTCAATTGTTTTACTGAAAAGTACTCCTTTATTGAAATATCTATAAAAAAAATGTTAGACATTACACAATTATTAAAATTGACATATAATTTCTATAGATTAAATTTATAATAATAAAAACAATTATTATAAAAAGGAAATATATCGAAAAAATTTTACCTTTTTTATGCTTAGATATATTATAATAATAAATAATGATGGTTTTCATTTAAATTTGCATTTTGTATCTGATGAATAGCATTAATGGGTAAATGGAAAAATGGTAGTAAGAATGGGCAAAGAATGACATAGATAACTGAAATAGAGATAGAGAAAATAGAAAACAAAGTGAGAAGACAGTAGTGGTATTAGAGGGCGAGGAAAAAGGTAATAGAGTAGGGTTGTATGCTTGTACTTTCGGAAGGAAGAGTAGAGAAACCATATGGGTAGCATACGGTAAGCAGGCGACTTTAATGTTGCACTTCTCTTTCTCTATCTCTTCTATATCTCTTTATATTTCGTTCTCTGTCTGTTTCTCTGCACGTGCCTCAGTATCTCTTTCGAAGGACTTAATTCACTAGTAAACTACCGACGAATAAACTCAGGTGGCTGTTCATCAGTTTCTGCATCCTCTACTCTACTTTATTCAATAAGTTGTATATAAATAAGTTTCGTGATACATAACTGCTTCTTTTTTAGTAATCTACTTTTGTTTTTCCATTGATTTTTTTCTAATATCATTGAAAATCAATTTTCACTATATAAAGGAGAAAAACAATACTTTAATGTTTTGATCTGCAAACGTAGATCTTCAATTTTAAGTTTCGGGATTTGTTTAAGAATCTGATTTGTAGCGTACAATTTTCAATAGCACAAATCCTCGCTAATATATCATGATTACCATGATTTTGTTATATAGGCTTTCTTGCAGTAATACTCATGTAATAAAAAATGAATTACAATTTTTAATTATTTCAATATATATTTTTTTTATAAAAACAATATACCTTGGTACAAATGTATCACTTCAATTTTTCAAATAATATTTATTTAATAAATGAAAGAATATATCCATATATTTGTAGTCTATTTTTTGTATTCATATTCAAATATTTAAAATCTGTAATTTGTATTTTGTTTGCAATTTGTTAAAACTGATTTGTAATCATTTTATATTTAATATAGTTTATAATTATTTATAATATAATGAATACTTGATTTCACACATTTTATTTAAAGCAATCATAATCTCAAACATTGCCGTACTAGTTCAAATATTACTTTGTATTTCAATTTTGTTATCTATTAAAATTTAAAAACAATAATTTTAAAATAAAAATATAGTTTAATATATTAACATTTTAATCAGAAAATCAAATGAAATTTTGAAAAAATTCCATTAATAATGTCTTTTGTATAATTAACTAAAATAACTTTTTCATGTTGTTTGTATACGACTGTATTTTCGAATTCGCATTAAATGAAAAATCAAAAAATCAGCTTTGTAATTATTTTATGAAAACTACGGAAAGTCACTCGGTTTAAATAAAAGATCTAGTTTTACTTTTTCTTTGTAACCGCTTTCCTTTTGTATACTTCTTAAATTTTACTCTTGTTCTCTCCAAGTTTCTGTTTTTTATTATGTATAGGCAGAGAGGTTATATGCTGTTCAAGCATCGATATATACCTTTCAGTTTGTTGTTCTCACTAAAGGAATTCATCAATCGTATATATTTCCGATTGATTAATATAAAATGTAGTTGATGATATGGATTTTTATAGTTAAAATTAATCAATCGATCAATTATTAAGGAAGTTATGAAATGCACTTCTGTTAAACAAGTCTAAATTATAAAAATAAGTCTGAATTTCTAAAAAGTTACATAAATATATATATATATATATATATACAATATTGTAATATTTATATATATTAAATCTCAAATATTTGGGATATATAATATTAATAATATTGTGTAGAATATTGTAATAATATATTACATAGTAATCTGTTTTAAAATTTATATAAATTATAATTAGAGTTCCCTATTTATTATATATACATTAGGCAAAAATTGCGTTCTTTTTTAACTTTTAAAATTTAAGTTATCTACTGTAAAAACTAAATTAAAAGTAAAATTTGCGAGTAAAATAAAAACAAAACAGAAATAAAAATTATGAATAGGTAATATAATAGGTAATGTGGATAATGTCTGAGTATTTGTAATGGTCCATTTTTCAAAAATCGAAAAATTCTTATTTTTTCAATTCTTGCGAGAAATGTATTTATAATGGTCGTTGTATTTATTTAAATTTGTGGACTTTAGAATTTAAAGTAGACTTTCGTTAATTTGAAGTTGACAGGTAGTAGTGACCTTGCACATAACACGAAACAGTAATTTTAAAAAGCGATGATACTCGCCTGCCTCTCAAGAAGTCTACGTACTCTGATCTTTCACTAAGTAGCACTGCCCTAGCCGGAGCTAAAATTAATGAGTAGCGCTAAAATGAAGGTGCGCGGGTGTAAAGAAGACAAGAAAAAACTAAAGACAGCGAAACACCCGCACCAAGTGATTACGCGCATACACGTTTCTTTTGTGTGTTGTGTGGTGATTTGGAGGTCTTTTACGCTTGCCAACTGTCCCAGGTGTGCGCGCGCGCGCGCGCGGCCCAGAATGAGTAGGGGCCTGAAGTCGTGTGGCTGGCGCGAGTGGCGCGTGCGCGTGCTCATCCCGGATCCTCATTTTCAGATCGTATACGTTTTGTGGCTTCGCTACCTCCTCCCTGCGCGGCTACTTTGGCTCAACGGTTAAGGCGTAGCGAAGCACGCATACTTTTCAGCTATTGTCCTTTCCCTTTAGGCTTAAGTCTATTTAATTAAATTGCAGCTCTTATTGAATAAAAATTTAATAATTGTTTATAATAATGTTCTTTAGAGTTAAAAAATTCAAAATGTGGAACTTTAATTCACTTATTATTAAATCTATGCAAATTAAAGATAATCGATATACAATAAATACTTTATTAAATCAATCACAATTGAGTATTAATAACGTAGATAGATGCATTTTATTGAATATAATTAACATAATATAATTAATTAAAGTATTATTTTTTTATAGAAATGTGAAATAATCATTGATTTACAACTTGTCAAGAAAAATATATTAATTATTCATATGTATATTATTTAATATATTACTTAAAAATCTAACACAATAATATATTTTAAATAGTTTTTTCACTTAAATTTTTTATTTCATGCTTATTGTATATAGAAAATTGCATAAAACTTATTACAGAACTTAATCTAATACTTCTATTGACCAATATGTCTATATTATTTTAACAGTACTAAATGAATATTTTTACATGTATAAAACTTACGTTGAAGAGCAATAATTAAACAAACTTTCTCTCAATTTTCTTATTTTTCTTAATTTTCCTTAGTTTTTATAAATTTATGGAAATGGAACTTGAAGTTACACTATATTATAAAAATTAATAAAATTACTTTAAAAAATAAAGTTATATATATATATGTAGTACATTTTTTAGCACTTATAATGTTGTCAATACAGTTGAACACACAAGTACAATCGTTTTGAAACTTGTAAATAAAAAGTCGATTATTAGGAAAAATTTGTTAAATGATTTATTATACAACAAATGATTTTCTTACAGATTTTATTTAATAATTATTAATAATTATTCAAATAATTTAAATGTCAATTTTATATACCTCATTTGTCTCAACAAATTGTCTTAAGATTCTTTTAAGATTTTTCTATGATATCCTTGTCAGTTTGTTGCATCATTGATGGTTGTTTATACACACATCGGTTAAACTTCTACAAGCATATAAGTATGAGAACTTATATTATATAATTCTGAAGTCCCTGCTTTTCTCTATACGATTATCGCTAAATTACTCTAATATTTTTTCAAGGTGCTGCCTTCGTCTTTTTTGTGTAATGTTTTTCTTGTATTTTCAATGCTGGCTTACTTTTTTGTCTAACATTTTGTAGAAGCAAAATTATGAATAATAAAAAATAGATTTAGCTTATAAAAAAAAAGTAATAATAATTTTGATAACATTCAATAGTTATTTTTATATTGTACAGTATACTTTACCTATTACGATGAAATACTTTATTTTTATTATTTATCATTAGAATAGTTTTTTTTTAATTATTTTATTTTATTTTCTATTTTATTAATATCTTATTTTATTGATATTTTATTTTAATTATTTAGTATATGATTTAAGTAAGTTCATACATTTTTCAATTTTTGTATAAAAGTGTATATAAAACAAATGTAAAAGAATCTTGAAAAATATAAATAATATAAAGCTTGATAATTTTAAATATTTGTATATTACAAAGAAATTAAATAATGATTTTTATGTTATTTCATTTTATTTATTTTCTTGTTACAAAATAGTAAAGAATATTTATATTTAAAAATGTATTTGATAAATAATACTTAATGGACAATAAAATTTAACAATGTCAAATACTGTCTTACACATGTTGCTTCCAGTTTTTGAAGAGCACATGTAAGTGCTGTAAGTTTTTTTTGTTTATATATTTCGAGTTAATTTTATATTATAATTTGTTTATATAATGTAATTGATATTATATAAAATTAATAATTTAACAAATTTAAAAGTATAATACAAATCTATCTTAATAAGTAATGTTTTACTAAATATGAAATCTAAAAAAGTATACTATGATAAAAATTGTATTAGTTTATAATTTAAAAATTTGTTCTTTACTTCGATAAGTTAAATTTATTTGTTAAAGATAATTAATATTGAAAATCTAAAGTTAATGCACACTGTTTGTGTAAGAAAATTTAATTTTATGTTGTAAGAGACAAAGTTTCATTAATGATAGTAATTATTTAAAGATAATAAAAAAAAAAAGAAAATTAAAAAATAAAGATAGTTATTATTCGAAAAGTACATAATTAATGTCTCGTCGTTAATGAGTCGGAGAAGTATAACAAATTGGTGTACGCGCGCAATGGGATTGAATGCATTTGAAGAAAGCAGCAAGAAAGAATAAGCGAAGGGTAGCAAAGCAAGGGAAAAATAAAATGCATTATTAAAAACAAAATAGAGAAAGAAAAATAAGTGTAAACGGCAACGAAAGAGTGACGCGCGTCATATTCGCGTATAATTATGGTGCGCGTGCAGCTCTTGCCGGAAATAGCTGTTATTGACAGACTCGCGTCGTGGTTTAGTCGTAAATTCCTTCAAGACAGCTATACGTAGTTGGGCTCATCTGAATCGTGTGCATCAGGTATGCACCACGTGTGTGCAGTATACACACGTGCCTACGTGTGCCTTATTCCGCTACGCCTGTTGCGCATAAGGGAGACCTGCGTCCAATTCACACTGCGGTCACACTTCATTCTTTCCCTTCCGGCAGCATGTTCAACATTCTTTTATGTTAAATGGTAAATGTACGCAGATAAGATGAAAACATCCTGATCGAAAGGAATAACTTAGTCGACATTTAAATTTACGTTGATCAATATGATTATTAGCACGTATGTTAATCTTTGGAAATAAAATTCTAGATTAAGATTTACACTAAGAGGTATTTAATACATTGAGTTTTTAGGTTTGCACGTAGATAAAAATGTAACTTATAATTATTATTTAATAAAATTAAAAATCATTAGTAATGTAGATAAAATAAGAACCTAAAAAAAAATTATACGGACTTTAATTTGAAAAATATTGTTTTGGAAGAAAATTTATAATACTGGCCTTATTAAAATTAGCATAATTAAATTTATTAATATTAACTCGAAGTTAATAATTTTGTACATAAAAAATAATTGCATTTAATATTATATTATCAAATTAAATTGCTTTTAATATCGATGCAAAATTTAAATTGAACAAATGTTTCATTCGGTATATTTCGGTACATAGATATTATGTTTGTTATCATATAAATTCTTAGATTTCTAAAATTATATATTCTTATATCTTAGAAATATCTCATTATTAGTACAAATTGCAAAAAATTTTGATATATAAATTGAATACTAATATACGTATAAGGGTTGATTTAGTAGGCAATTTTAATGTTTATTTATCCAAAGGAAACTACTGTTAATGATTTTATAGGTTCATCAATGTAAGCAAAGCAGAACATTGTTAATACGAAATCTTATGTTAGTGTAAGTTTTACATTAGTTTTAGTTGTTGTAACAAAAAAAAAATAACTGGATTAAGTTACTGAAAATTAACTTTTTATTATAAATTTGGTTAAATTGAAAAAATGAACACAATTATAAGGAATATTTAAAAGTATTTTTCGTTATTAATGTAGTTGTCACTATTATAATGTCGGTATAATCAATAGTTTTCCTAAACTTTATAAAACTATTTTACATATGTTCTTTTAAAATAATATGTTTTTTATTCATTCACACTTTTTAAAAACAAAAAATTAAAGAGAATTCCAAATGATGATTGTAAGAACTTTTTTGATTACCAGAGTGATTATATTAGCTTAATGATTATTTGTCAAAATAAATAGTCTTAACAAAATACTGATCTTATTAACTTACTTATAAACAACATACTTATAAACAACAATTATAGTTAATTTAGTGAATATAGTACTCCACTTTCTTATGATCGTTTTTCAAGTTTTAAAACGCACTAGGACTTAGAGCAAGAGCCAGTGCATTCACTCCATTAGGTAATAATTCATTTTACGCCTGTAGTCTATAGATATATAGTATGCGTAAGAAACATCTCTTGGCTGATCATTAAATCGCATGGTAGTCATTGCCTTTTTTTCTATCTCACATAGAAATAATGAAAGAGAGATGCAGCATAAAAAATAAAGATTCATCTTTAATGAGCTACAAGAAGAAGAGGTACATCGTCATAGTTTAAAACAGTGGGGAGAGACTTAGAATCTAAGCGCAACGGTAAACAGAACAATATTAAAATTAAATTGCCATGGAGTGGTGTGTACGTGTGTTAAATGCAGAAATATAATAACTTAGTTTCTTCATATATGTAGGTAGTAACGTGATAAATATTTCTATGTCGCTGTTCTTCAATTCTATCTATGACCGACCCTGTCTCTCCTCGCCAATGTACGAAGATCTTCTATTCTCTAGCTTCATATTATACTCAATTTGTTTTTGTTAATTACAGCCTTACCATAAGTTTTACTATAGTTATCGGCTTTATAAATTTTGTTTTTACTTTTTATAACGAATAAAATTATTTTATTAATTACATATATAACATGTGATATAATAGATATACTTGATAAAATAACATATTTAATCGAAAAACCATTAGTATGTATATGTAAATAGTTTATAGATTAAAGATATTATATATGTTTACAAATAATATTTATTTCCTATTACAAAGTCCCTTTAATTACCTTCAGATCATTTTAAATAAAAAATAATTATAAGTTTAAAATAATTAATTTTCATATTAATTAAAATAATATTTTAATAACAATAGTTTGAACATTTATCAAAATAAAAATTGTTTTCATTAAAAAAATGTTATTTTCTTAACATTGAATTATTACTCGTGCAAAAATTTAGTATCAATTATATACAATATTATTTGATATACTGAAAATAAATACTGTAGTAGATCGCTTTATCTTATACATTCTTTGCGTATTTGTCTAAATTTATAAAAATAAACTATTAAATTTACATTAAAATTTAGTAGCCTATTATATATGCGTAACTGTATTGATCTGTTTAAAATAAATTTCTTTAATAATATTTGATTTTTCTTACAAAGAAAACAAGATAAAAAATTAAAATAATAAAGTGTAAAATAAAAATATATTTCTAATTTGAATTTTTTTTATTTACTTACGTTCATTTAAATTTAATTTTCATATAATTGGTTTTTATAATTATTGATTATTTATAATTTTTATTTCCCAAAATATGTTTCACATGCATAAAATGAAATGTATATAAAGATGATCGTAAAAGGCTTCGTATATAAATGTAATACACAGTAATACAATCTAATTCGTCAGTTTTATGTGAGTAACATATAGAGAGAATTAATGCTTCATAAATCTTAATATATTGCTAATTAACAAACTTTTATAGCTTTCAACGTTTAAAAAAACTACAAAATATTCGAATGAACATTGTAAGAAAGATAAATTTTCTTTTAAGGCATTATTTAAATATAAATATTAATTGACTGTATTAAAAGTAATAAACTTATTTAAACTTATTAATACAAAACATTTTATTTTTGGTGATTAAAACTAATGATTTAATAATTGCCGATTAATGTATATTGGAATATCCTTATATTTATATATATTTTTTCCTTCTATATATTAATTAATTTTTTAGTTTATATTTTAAACATTGTATATAGGCCAAAATAAATTAGGTACAAAAAAGTGTATGCAGTATGTAAATTCACTAAATGTTTCCTATAATAAAAAAAAAAAAAAAACTAATTAATTAGCACATTGATATTTTGGGAAGATGACAATCTTATTCGAGTTAATTTAAAAACTTTTTACATATTTAGATTATGTATCTATAAGTTGATCTAAATCTAAAGATATTCTTTTCGTAACCGTCGAATACTTATATTTAACTTACATTATTAAAAATCAGAATGTTTAGTAACTGTATAAAATTTGTAATAATTATCGTTCTTTATATTTTCTTGAAAATTTAAGAAATGATGTAGGCACTCATATGTAAAAATAATATCTAATTTTTAGAATCTAGATTCCAAAATTTTGTTTCAATTTATGAAACTATGTCATAAATAAGATAATATCTAATTAAAATAAATTTTTTTATTAAAATTTATTGTAAAAGTTGTTATTAACATACCAACTAGTAATCATTTTATAAATTTCAATAATTAAAATATATGTATTGTTTTAGCAGAAGAATTGTATATTTGAACTGTTGAACTGAATAAACATTACTAATGTTTTAAATATTTTCTTAGTTTTAAATTTAACATTGAAATACAATATAAAATTTTAAATGATGAAGAATATATATAAAATTTATATATATAAAAGGAGATAGCTTCAAATTTGTATGATATACTGTTATTTTAATATTATTAATATCTATATCGATTTCATAATTTGCATTACTTAATAATATAATATTTATTAATATATATAAAAAATATTAGTTTAAATTTTTATTGTAAATATTAATTTTTTTTAATTTAGTTTTTTATCTATATACAGTTTATGCAATTATAGTTTATCTACAAATTACACTTCAAATTAGAAATATTTCAAATTTATTCATAAAAGTAATTTTTTCAAACAATATCAATTTTAATTTTTCAATTATAAGTTAATCATAAAATACTGGTAATATTAAATCTGTGTTGTATTTATAAAAAATTTATTTTATTGGTATTCTTATATAATGCTAAATAATGTATTTAATAATAAAATAAATAAATTTAAAAAGATATATTTATTTATAATATTTTATTTTACATTTTCACATCTATACTATATTAGAAACAGTATAATTATGCTTCAAGTTTAAATATTTTATATTTAATGAGAAAAATCAATTCTAAGTTTAAATCGTTCTTCATTGTTTTATTATATAAATTATATTTTAATAATTATGAAAATACTATTAATGATCCCTTAATACGCTATAAATAGTACAAACTATAATAAAAGTAATTTTAAAAAATTGAATTTGCAATTTTTTAAAATATTTTATAAGATATTATATTAATGTACAAATTTGCTTAAAATAAAATAGAATATGTAAGTTAAGTAAATACGTAACTTAAATCAAGAATAAAAAAAATGTTTAAAAATTTATTCAAGGTTTACTTTAAAGCTTAATTAAAGGTGAGTGCATTTTTTATAATATTATAAGAATACAATTATTTATTTGAAAAATAACATGTTTAATATTTATCCCTATTTTATAAGAATATAAAAACTGAAATTAACAAATAATTGATATTGAAAACTAATGTGAGTACGTTGATTCCGATAATTCACTTTCAAACTAATATAATAACATTTTTTATCATACAGAGTACTGTATCATTCTTTATTTTCAAACGCATTATCACCATATCTAGAAAAGATTTTAATAAAAGAATACATTTACTATAACAAAACTAGATAAAAATATTTATTGAAATTAGCTAATCTTGTGTCTTCCTAATTTTTCAAAAAATGTTTAGAATTTTTTTAAGTAACTTTTTCATTTTCATTTTTTAATTCAATCATGCGTATTATTTAACATATTATTAATGCAATGTATTTAATTTAATATATAATATATTAGATAATTGATATATTATATTATTAATATAAAATTAATAATTAATTAGCTTATCAGTATAACTAATTCTAATACAAACATATTTATGTTCAATTATACAGTTGAATGTATGTTTAAAAATTTTACAAAATTAGTTTATAAAAAGTATGTCATGTATTACTGTCATAATGTTATTTCATATAAAGAAAAAAAATTAAATAACTTTCAGCCCTCCAGTACAGCAAAATAATTTAAAACCGAATATGAGATAATATTTTTGTTAAATAATTGAAATTATATAAGATTTAGTTTTTGTATGTTTATTTTTAAAAGTTCATTATATTTGTTAATAAAAAATAAATCAAAGTCTCATTCCTCAAAGAGTATTGAACATATACAATGGAAATGAATGTGGTTAATAATAAATATATCGTATTAAATTTAATACAGAGAATTAAAAAGTATGAAATTTCATATTTATGCAGTTTTAGAAATAAAAGATTAAAATATTTCATTTGAAAATGAATAATAAAGTTCATTTAATGAAAAATTTAGGCGACTGAATGCAATAATTAAAGAGAAAGTTAATTTTCATATTAAACTTTTTCAACAGCCCACAATTTTCGATTAATATTAAACAAATTATCGTAATTTTATGATTTATTATTCGTAATGGAATTTTCATTTACAATACCATCAATCAATATCATTACAAATTCTATTGATTATTGAAGTACTACTACTCTTTTTTGTTTCAGAATTTCAAGAATTCATTATATCTTAAACATTCGTTTGATATCAGCCTCTGTTGTTTCCTTAGAAATTCACTTGCAGATAAATCTTTCATATGGAAAACTAAAAAGTAATTTGGAACCTTTTAAATTATAGAAGTTTAAAAAATTAATCAATATTTACTTTCATTTTTATTAAATTTATAAAATTGAACTGTTATTATTTTGTTAATATTGTTTGATTAATTTTTCTACTAAAAAAATATCAATATTTCTTATAATGTATTATAAAGTGTATATGCCATAAATGTAATAATACTATAAAAATATAATAAATTAAAGATGTAAAGGCAATCGTTTTATTATATCAAAAAAATAATCACTAATAATCGAATCGTAATATCAATAAATATTAGGAAAAACGGAACAACATTTATTTCAATATATATACATATATATATATATTCCAATTATATATTGAGAATAATTTTATTTATTTATTTTGCTAATTGTTTATCGTACATAATAAATATGCATCGAATTGATTATCTATTAGAATGAAAATATTATTTAGTAAATAATTTGAATAAAGGAGTAAAGTAACGACTTCACTCAATATCTTAGAATTTGAGAAGAATGGAAGATCATGAATGAGAAGAAGCATATGTGTGGTCGTTGTGCCACCGGCGAAGAAATTCACTACATCTTCGTTCGACACATCTTTGTGCATCAGTTACACAAAACAGTTGAGCTCTAAAAGACGTCCTGGTAGCTACCGCCGCCGCCTTGTAATAAGATATAATAAGACATTTAACTGAGTTTCTTTCTTCTTTATTTCACTCTTGCTATTTTGCTCCTTAGTTTTTTTGCCTTTTATTGCTGGTTTCTCTCTTCCTCTCTCTCTCTCTCTCTCTCTCTCTCTCTCTCTCTCTCTCTCTCTCTCTCCTTCGTTCTCATTTTTTAAATCTCTATTTTTCTCTTGCTAATTTTCTCACTCTCTTTTATTATTGAAGAATTTGTTTAGACTATTTTAATTTAATAAAATAAGATGTTCTTTGTAAGTCAACAAATGTTAGAAATTTACTAAATTCAAATACGTATATTAATAGAAAAAGTATATATATAAATTTTTTTGTATTATTTTAAAAATCACGTTACTAGGGCACTATTTTTAATCAAAGAAATTATTGTACAGATATTAAAAATGACTTGAGTTAATATTTTATATATTTAAAATTAAAAGGTATAATTATGCGTACCAAAAATTATTTATTGAAAATTTTATTGAATTACGCATGAATAAGTATCTGGAAAATGATGTGCTTTTAAAAATAATTTTTAAATATTAAAATTTTTTAATCATTTCAAATATACATTTGTTTTTATAAAAATAATATTATTAATTTTAACAAATATTAAAAAAACAAATATTATTACAAGATAAAATAATTTTTTAAATTTAGTAAATTTTAAATTATATATTATACTTTTGTATAAATACTATAGCAATACAGCAGTGAAGTAACTAAATAAAAGGCGTAATAAAATTTTTGTACATTAATTTTCCGATTTATTAAAAAATGTAATTGATAACTATACAACGTTGGCTTTTTATAAAAAATATCATATCCACGTAAAACATATTTTATTTTTAAGTTAAATGATTTCATTACCAAAATCATATAAATATTGATATCCTTTTTCTTTTAACATTAACGTACTGGTATTCAACCATTGAATGATTATCACTATCTTATAGCGTTTAAAAAAGAATAAGGGTATCATTGAAACTGTCATTGAAGAGTCGCTACACCCTCTTAAGTAAAACCAGTTAAAGTAGTCTAGTGTCGTACTTTTGTATGCACTTCTATTTCCCGTAAAAAATTATAGCATTTACTATTACGTGTTTCAAATCTCCTTCTGGTTTATGGCTAATAAAATTATGATTTGAGGCTAATGATGCATTCTTTCCTTTTTATATTTTTATTGATCGAACTTGCCATGATAATAACATTTATAGTTGTAGACAATCTTTCTTTAATGCAGCACATGGGTAAATAAAACAATATATGATATACATTGTATTAGCATATGTTAAATTGTGTAAATAAAAGTTTTTCGATTCCTAGCACAATAAAATCGTGAAATTTTAAATAACCTACAATCAAATCGTATATAAATTATATCAATATAAAAAACTTACTACATCATTGTACAAAACTATCTACGTCCAATTATATTTAATGAAAAAAAATCGTTTTGAATTCATATTTCAACAAAAAATTTAATTGTTTCAACTTCATCGATGTATTTTTTATAACAATTCAATGCTATAGTTTTCTGATAATTTAAAATTATATTAATGTGCACATAAATAATAAAATATTATCCAAAATGCTAATAAAAATATTAATAAATTATTTTAATTGCATTTTTTTAACTTTAAAATCTTTTTTAAATTTATTTATTAAGTTATGTATTATTTATATACCTTTCTGTATTATTAAACAAGTTTCAATGTCTTATAAAAATAACGAACATCAATATTTAAAATAAATATAGCATTTTTATTATATTAATAATTTCACAATTATTAAAATAATATATTTATGTAGAATATATTTATATAGAAAATAATATATTTATATTTAATATTATATTGATTTTTACCAATAACTTATTTATGTAAAATTTTATTTAATACCTTTTTTTGGAATAAAAATAAATAAATTATTGGAATAAAGATAGATTTCAAGAATGGATTAAATATATTGTTTAATACGTTATTATTTTTACTTAGAAACGGACTTTATATATTACAAATTTAAACGTAAACTTGTGATCAATTGAAAATTACATTTTTACATACTTAGAATTTTAATAATTTTATATAAATTTGACATAAAAATATTCAAATTATTAAAAAAATTGATTTCATAGTATTATGTACGTAAAGTAATCATCAAACGAAAAAATAGGAACACCCTAAGTTTGATTCCTAATAAGTATTTCAAAACTTTTTACAATTTATTATTATATAATTCATTAAATGTATGAAAAGATTGATATGTTACGAATTTAATAATTTATCAATGTTTGGACAAATTAAATAATTCAAATTAAACAATTCTATAAATTGTAACACATATAATAAAAAATTAATTTTATTACAATATTTTATAATTGATTAATATATTATTCAAAGTTTTATAGCTTTTAATATTATCAGTATCAGAAGTATTTATAAATTGCTGAGTTATAGTATGAATACATATTTTTCTTTTTAAGCCAATTTTTTTTAAATTCTTCATATTACTTAAAACCTAATTTTAAAATCATTGTAGTATATTGCAAATATATTCATTAATAACATATTATAACAATAGCATTAGTAAATTGTTTATAACTGTAATATAATTTACTAATTAATACCGATACTATAATGCAAGTACTTGAATTAATTCAAATGTTAATTAATACATATCAACTTTCATCCTAGTGCAAAAGTTAAAACACATATATCATTTAAACATTGCAAAGATCTTTAGAAATAAATGTAAAATTAAATTTGATCAAAGTATAATTATCTATTTAATAAAACATCTGTTATGATTTAAATATTGTATAAATGATAGAAGTTCCTTAAAAATGTTCACTACAACGGCGGTACTTCCCAAACTATTGTATTCCGCTTAAATGTTGTAAGCAGACAGAAAGTACTTCACCAAGATATTTTCGTATTATAACTATATTTTGTAGGCTTATAATAAATCGCGCAAATCTATATAACAAAGCAATAGCACTCTCATAAGGCATATGCGATTATGGACGTATGTGCATTGGCAAAACGGCGCAGATCTGGCATTAGCATCAACTATGAAGATCGGTAACTCTGAACTTAAGATCATCATGAAAGCAAAACTACTATCAGATAATAACGCAATAATTAGACTTAGAATTAATTTTACTTTGATACTTTATTATTTTGTTAATATATATTAATATAAATGGTGTTTTTATTATTAGGTGTATCCTTATTATTTTATTTATCTATTTTTTTAATCCATTTAAATTATTTCATTCATTAATAATTTCTTTCTTTTTTAATTGATAAATTCGTACGAATTTTATTTCCTTATTTGCTTCCTTTGTTAGAGTATAAAATTACATAATTTTTTAATAATTCATACGCAGTATATTGTATAGTAATAATTATGTAAAACTTGTACTAAAAGGGTTCCTTAGAATTCCTTTAATGTAAAAAGTATAAAAATATTTTATGACACTAGATGAACTAAGTCTTAACACAATAGCCGTTTTATCTAGAAAATGACCCAGTCACTGTTAAGTACTTTTTTGACAAGCATGCAATTATTATACATATTCAAATTTGCAATGTCAACGATTATTAAATGATTTTAAATTTATAGTATTGAACTTTTGTAAAAAGTGTGCATTTAACAAATTCTTTAATAATTTAATTTAATATAAATTTGAATATATGAAATTTTTTTTACAACAAAATATTAGTAATCGAAAAAATAACTCCTGAGTCTTAAGAATTATAAATGGTAACTGTACGTGGATAAAATTGTTGACAAAATTATGCAGTTCAAAATTGGAAAGAAGCAGTAATACTTACCCATACATAAATTTGCAAATCTTTAATGTGGTATGAAAATGTAAAAATATTTACGAATAATAATTTAAGCAGTCTTTATAAATTAATATACATTTAAATATTTAAGTGAAAATAGACCTTAAGAATTCTTAATTATACAAAGCATGATTGATTTTATTTTTCCTATATAAAATAATGATTTATGTATGGCAAGAAATTTACATCGTTAAAGGAAATTGTTTAAAACTACTATTTTATACAATAAAAATAAAGTTAGATCACACCTAAATCCTTAAAATTATACAGAGTATCGAAAAGAAAAATGTTCAAAATTATATTATAAATATATATATACATAAAAGCATGGAAATATGTACTACATAATTATAGTAACTTTTCATTACATTTGAGGGACGATTGTTTGTACTCATCAAAATAAACATGTGCTAAACGAGAATGATCTGAACACATAAAATGAAACATTTTTAATATAAAATTAAAATGACTTTGAACAATTCATGCAGATATTATACGGCTATATATGCATACGTATAAACATTTTATCGATTTCTGTGTCCCATTATAAATATATCAATTTTCACATACATTTTTTAGTTTAGAAATTTGCTGATTTACATTTTAATCACTTTAAAATTAAAGTTAAAAAATGCATTGTGTAAATATTTTAAATATACATTGTCTTGATTTTTGATTGAAATAAATATATTTCATTATCTTTAAATAATCCTTTAAAGAATTATTGTACAACTAATAATTTATTTTAAAATAATGACTAATTTATACAAAACTTTTTCCTTTTAATTGCAATTTTTATATATATTTCGATTTGCAAAATATTGTATATTCCTTTGGAATTATTAATTAATGAGAATTTTGGTTTGGAAATAATGGAACTAATATTTTAATTAATTTTAATATTAAATATTTTTCGGAATACTAATATACATAATAATAAATTTTATATATAAAATTGTATTTTTTACATAATAAATCAAATCACATATTACAATAAAAATATTGTAAATATAAATTTATACTTTTTATAGTTTTATATTTAGATAAAAATCTTGTCAAAATCCGATAGAGAAACTTCAATGAGGGGAGATTGAGAATAGCATAAAGACGCTTAACGTCATATCACATTTTTGCTTATTTAATAAACAAATCTATTTTAATATGATATTTTAATATAATATAATTTAATATACTTTATTAAATTTATTATCTTAATATCTTAAATTTTTTTTTAAATATGTTAAACAAATACAAATTATAGAAACGAAATAATTTTTATTTTACTTATTATTAATTATTATCACAATAATAATTAAATATCATTATCATGTAAATCCTATCATATCATATCAAAATCATATAAATATTGAATGTGTTAAATGTTGTTAAATATTTAAGTGAAACAATGCATTAACTGACTAACAATGAATTTATAAATAATTTGTGATGTATACCTTTTGTAAAGTATTTTGTTCTGTTGAACTTGGGCATATAAATAAAAGTTTGTCAAGACGTGGTATACGATGAATACGTGATGTACTCAAGAGCAATATTTATTCAAATACTGGATTTTTTTAAGTGAAATTGAATGGCTATTTTTAAAAAAGAGCTCATTATTATAGCGTAAATAATACCGAATAGGAATATAGAGTGAAACTGCATATGCTCAAATAGGTAACGTACACATTCGAAAAAAATTTGCAATGCAATAATGTACTTTCCGTCGCTTTGACTTAAGCGAAAGTTTTATCTGTTTACCGTTAGAGCCCTTAGTATATTTTCGTTCATTCGCAGAAGATCAACTTTTATGCATTGTTAGTACATGAATTAAAAAAAAAATTTTTGTTTGAACTAAAACTACATGCCATAATAAATTAATAAGAAATATTTTAAATTAATGAATTAAAAATTTATTGAGTAATATAAAATTTTTTCGCTAAATATTGTCTTTATGTTATATATAAATTGAAGCTCATCATATTTTCAATTTGTCTTTTTTGGAATTTCAATTAACTATATATTTTAAAATAAACATATATTTTAAATTAACTATATATTTTAAAATAAATATATATTTTAAATTAATTAAATTTAAAATAACTATATATTAAATTAATTATCTCATTTGCACCAATGTAAGATTATTTATAAATAAATATCCATTAATTTTTAGAAGATATTTTTGAATCTACATAAATATAACTAGAAAATAATGTTTTAGTTTTACATTAGTTTTTGTTTAAAAAAAACATATCGTGTAAAAATTACATTTTTCAACACAGATAAATAATTAATATATAAGCTATTATAATTTTAATAAAATATCATGTAAAATATTATTACAAAAAGTAGCTAGATAAATTAAAAAAAAAATAGAATACGATAATGCATATAATATTTAATTAGTTGAGATTTAGTTAGATGATTTTGATATTATTATTCTACATTTACTTTTGTGGATTAATCTAAAAATAGATATTTATCACAAAATTTAGCATTAAATTGCCTATAATCAAATATTCAAAGGTTTATACGTTCATTAAAGTGAAAACTAATTATATATGTAATTTAATTTATATTGATTATTTTTTTACAATTGTAGAACTTAGCTCTTTCTGGTAAAAACGTGCATAAAAAAGATGATTAAATATATATTAATATATTATATTAATTATATATATTAATAATAGAATTATTAAAATATTAAAATAATATATACTAAAATTATATTTCATTTATATAAAAGAATCATAAATTGGTTAAACAGTAAAAATATTAGCTTATATTTTTATTTTTTCTGAAAGTTTTAGCAATTTAAATTCATAAATTACATTATTTAACAAAAATTTTTTTACTATTATTTTAATTTAAAATATATACAATTATACTTTATAATTGAAAATATGTGAATATTAACGATTGAATTATTATGAAAATATAAAATAGTTAAAAAAAATAATAATAATAAAAAATTTTGTGTTGATCTATATATAATATAAATTTAGAATCTGAAATTCTATTATAATGAAAATTTCAAATTTAATATCAGTATAATATAAAATACAATTTTTTTTTTGACAATAATTTAATTCAAATAGACGCGTACATATCATATTTTATCATTATTATTTATTATTATTTTATCCTACACGTTGAACTGAAATTAATATTGATATGAAAATATTTTAAAATCCTTATAAGAAAACTAAGATTTTCACACAAATGTATAGCTTGAAATTCGGAATATCATGAAATTGTAGTGTTGTTAAGAAATGAATTAAGAAAAGAAAATTGTCTTTTTCTAAAATAAATTCTCCCGGGATTCGATTGATTTCTCTGTACTATCATTAATGTGTGTATTCCAGATATTTGTACTTATAAGACAGTATGTTCATTTTGTAGCTGTGTGGTATACCTGAATAGACTGGAACTACTAGAAGAGGTTGCTTCTTCATATGTAATTGACGGTTAGAAGTCGTAGCGGTGATTCTATTCCCGAGCGAACCTTAATAGATGAAAGCAATCAATTCTCAGATGCTGGGTTCTAGTCTTTATGGTTAAGAGTGGAAAAGCGAGTCTGTGGTTGTTATCCTTGTCTTTCTCAGTTTATTCTTCCTTTCATTCTCAGCTTCTCTATTTCTGATTTCGATGAGAAATGTGCATACGTTTTTACAAGGGAGGTTGTGGACGAATATATTTTGTTACGCTTAGATGTGTTTCAGACACACAAGAATTAATGCCCCTACGTTTCGATGGATCATTTTATACATTTTTATATTTTCGATTCCTGGATAACCAGATAGTTTCCATTATATATTTCAAATTATGTAAAATTGTTACATTTATCTGTATTTTATATTCTTTACAAAAATTTATTATTACTTACTGCTAAAATACATTAATTACACTTCCTGCTATTTAAAATTTCAATTTAATGGCATAAAAAATTATTATAATTTATTAATGATCTACAAAATGATCTTTCTAATCTGTTTTATTGAATTCATATATAATACAGAAGAAATTGTATATTTTATATTTATTTTATATTTGTATTTAAATGTATATTTTATTTTATATTAAGGATTAATAAATATATTATATTTTGTATACTTACATTCGACACAGATACCTTAGTAGTTTTAAATTAAAAGTACTTTATTTTTTAAATTTAAAATTACGTCTAATTATCTACTAAAATATAATATCCAAGACTGTTGCGCAATGATTTATTTTTCATAGTATTTTATGATTTAATTATTTTTTTAGTTTAATATATTATAGTTATTTACAATCAATTCGTTTAATGAATTATATTTCATTATTTCTTTAATATGAAAAATATATTTTTATAATGATTGTGTTACTTAAATAACCAATATTTCTTATAACTTTTAATTATGTATTCAAATATGGAAATGAATATAACTTTGACATACTTTATAAAATACTAATAATAAACCACACTCATAATATTGTATCTAGGATAATTAAATTTAACTTTTATTAATGATTTCTAAGAATAAATATTATTTAAAAATCTTTCTATAAATATATATGGATTGATTCTATCGAGGTACTGTACGTTGTATCGTATATTTTCTAGTAAACATTACAATCATTTTACAAGTGTGAAATACTTCGTTCGTTTTAAATGTACTTAAAATTAGATTTCGAGGAAGATAATTTAATTATAATTTACGGTTGTATATATCAAATTGAAATTGTATTAAAATCGATGTCACAATAACAAATATAAAGGTTTCGTTCAACGGAGATACATGGTCTGTTATATTTTTATGTAAAACACGCGAACGCAGTATAAATTTTTTGAGCATCGTCATCGTCTGTCCAATCGTTTATTTCAGCTCAAAAATAAAGAACAAATACGAATGCTCAAAAAATGGTAGAGAAAACGATGAGAAAAGATTGAAACGCAAAATTATAGTACATACAAACTGATCTACGCCATTGAGGAAGTGCCTTAGAATAAGGTAAGAGAGAGAAGCAGAGAAGACTTGTACCCTCGTCTACTTTTAATAAATAAGCAAGCCCGTATTTTTCCTGTTCTTCCGCTATGGATTAGCCTTATAGTTCTAGGTTCTAAAACGTGTGCAAATTATATCGGTTCGATGGAACGGATCGTTATTGCGCTTTTTCTATCTTCCATTCGTTCGTCTCACCAGAGGCGTTAATCGTTTGCGATTGTTTGTTCATATCATGAGCTCCTCCTTTCAAATATCATCTTTACACACGTTGAAAACTCAAATTGATGATATTAACATTATTAGTATGAAACCTATTTTTTGCAATCATAAATTGTCATTTTTTTTTATTATAGAGTAAATATTTTATAATTTACCTAATACGTACAATGCCCCAAACAAAGTATTTTTTATTGAAATATTATTAGATACTATTCTTATAATGGATGTAATGATATGATTTCTTTTTCTATAATAAAATTTTGCAATATATGAAATAGTAAATTATGTCATTATTAATTGAATTCATATTTTCTTTATGTGTATTTACATTTCATATTTTTATTATATTATTAACCCAATGACACGTTATTCGGTTTCTTAAAATATTCGATATTATCACATTATTGGAATATGTTACCAATATTATAAAAAATATACTTATTATTACATTAAATACTATTATTATTAAATATTATTATTATTACAAATTAAATAATAAGGTAAATAATATAAATGAATACAATGAAATTAATTTGTTGTAAATTATATTAAATCATAATCATTTTTATACGAAACAATTAAAAAACTATTTATTGTGATTCAGAAATAAGAAAAATTACCCAATAAATTGAACTACATTAAGAAGTTTGTGATTTTATATAATAGTATATATTTTGTTAATATAATATGTTTATATTAATTTAATAGACATTCTTTTATATTTAAATCTTTTATATTTTAAAATAGAACAAAAATATTAGAATAGTCAGAAAATGATTAGTATTGTACTCTTTTTGTTTACGAGTATTAGTACAATTGAAAAATGGCATTCTAATTGTAGCTTACTTTTTTTAATAAACGTATTATTCCCATAAGTTACTTTTTACTAATTATAATAATTATACAACTGCACGGTATTTCTTTGTAATTTGCCTTGAAAAATTTTACATCGTTTTCGTGACATACTCATGGACCATTTTTATTTTTTGCATATCCTTTACTTTCGTCGAAAATAGTTTTGTGACTTCGATTTTTTTTCCTTATTTCTAAGTCTCGACTAGATCTTTAGAATTCTAAAGACAAGGTATGCATATATAAATGGCAAAGATGCGGCGTGGGAAGAAGAGAAAATGGAAACAACCTCTTAATATGGATTCGAATTTTTTATAATGGTCAATGGTGATCTTTTTAAGGATTATAGGCTAGTTAAAAGAATGATAATCTGATATAAATCATATAATTAAACATATCGATAATAAGCTGGATTTATTAGGTTTCAGTGGGTTTAATAATTATATTCTCTATCAGAAATATGATATTCCTTTTAAAGGTTTAATTTATAATAGGTTAATTCATTAAAATATATATATATATTGAATTATTATTAAACTTGAAATATTTTATACTAAGCAAATAAAAGATAAGATGTCCATTATGTCTCAAAAAAAAATGTATTAATATATCTATTATATATAATAAATGCTCTTAATCTACTCAATAGATTTATTTATTTTTGTTCACCAAAAATTTTAGTAACTCTGTGAAAATATTATTTCATTTATTTAGATGTATATACAAGACCGAAATTTTTGTCCAGATTTAAATGACAATTTAAAGAGAGCAGGAAATCAAATAAATATTTAAATAAAAATTAAGAATATGGATAAATAGAAGTATAAAAAATATAATAAAAGAGATATATATCTTTGAAAAATGATGCACTTTTTACAGAAAAGACCATAACTTATCTAAAAGTGTCAAACTCTTGTTTATAGTACTGAAAGAATGAAAAGCGAATTAAGGGATAGACTATGGAAAATTAATGGACTACGGTTAAAAGGATTGAGTAAATGAAAAGAATATAAAGAACTAGAATCCATGTCGAAGAAAATACAGAAATCCAAATTGAGCCAAGAGTATAGAGTTAAGTATAGGGATTATCACTCCCGAGGATATTAACAGTGGACAGAGCCGCTGTAATACTCTTTTCAAGGATCATCGCTAGCGTTATCGTTTCGATAGCACTCATCTGAAATTCAAAAAGAAACGTTTCTATCCCCTGGCCGCCCTATCTTTTTTTTCTGTATTTCACTTTCTCCTCTATCTCATTGTTTTATACTACATTTCATTCTATCTGAATATCTACAAACTGCTTTCAATAATTGAGAAATTAAAAATATAACAAGATCTTTTACACATTCTTCAGTTATTTGCTTTGAAAAGAATTACAAAATTTTAAAAGACTACTAAAAAAATAAATATTGCAAATGTACTTTTATTCTTTTCTCCCAATAAAAGATAATAAAGTTAAGTTATTTTTTAAAATTAGTTTTTGTTATATATATTGAAGTTTAAAAAAGCTATTACAAAGTTATTAGTAGTTCATTGTCTAGTATTCTACTCTATTTCTACTCCAATATTCGTTTCTTTTATGTAAATATTATTTATTAAATCATAACGACTTTTGAGTTTCCGTGTAATATATATTATAATATATAATATGCATTATTATAACATATTTATTAATATAATTATTATAATATAATTTCTATTTATATGAATTATTCTGTTAATTTATTTTGAACAATTTAGATCAGAATATATAATTAGATTTTTAAAAAGTAATGTAAATTCAAAATAATTATATTTTTTGTTTTATAATTGGTTTTTAAGCCAACAACAACAATCTATCAACAACAAACAAAAATAATCTGAATTTCAATTGAAATATAAATATCTCTATTCATATAAAGTATCAACATTAGACATCAATCAACAATTTCATTAACAACTATAAAGCAATAATGGAAGAGCTAAATTCGTTTACAAATTTTAAAAAATTATTTGTTTCGTATTTTAAAATGGTTTCTCATTCAAAAGATTGTGCTTTCTTAAATTCTTAATAAGGGTGCCGATTTAGTTCTGACTTAGTTTATACATATGCGAACGCAGTTGAAGAAAACCACAAGAATAACATGATTACAATACTACACATTTTGTCGATTCACATCACGCAAAAATGTATACGTACAACTTCTGTAATGAACAATGGATAGAAATTGGACAATGACACAGATGGAAGAAGAAAAGATTTGTAGTCTAGTTTGTCAAAAAGTATAAGCACTTTGTAGAGCCGTTGTCTATTACAGTAACAAAGGTAGATTGGCGAAATGATTTTAGTTAAACGCGCACGAAATGCTCTAACTACCAGATTCAAATTTTTTTATTTAAACAGACTATTTGAACACTTAGCGAAACTGCATATTTTATTTTTATTAGTTTAACAAACCAATTCTCTATGAATTTTTGACATCCGATTTACCAAATGACTTTAACTGGTATCATTGAAATATTTGGTATTGATTTACTTAAATAATTTTAGCGCGGAACATTAATTGAGAGTACGTTTTTCTTATTATACTGAAATTAATTTAATGAATTAATAATACAATTTTTTTAAAACGTAAGTTAAAATATTTAAAGCGGATATATAATAAATTCGTTAATTATTAAGTATATAAATTAAATTATTATTATAATAACTAAGACATTCGATATATACATTAAGGTCTGAAAGTATCTGAAATATTTTAACTAATAAATATCAATATATGTTAGACATATTGAACATAATAGACGTAATTTACATCACAATAATAAAAATTGATTTTAATTTAATTTAATGGATAAAACATGGACCAAAAATATAATTAAGATATAAAATTGTATTTAAAATAACTTTATGTAACATTAAACAAACAAATTACGAAAACATCATGCTCGCACGTATGCATAAATATTGTAAATGATTTTGTTCTTTGGATACTTAAGTGCTTCACTTTCATTCCAGTATTAATTAGATATAATTATTATATATTTGCTTGAAAGCAATGTTTTATATTAAAATAAAAATGCGATACATTTGTAAATTTTTTCTTTTTATAAATTAATTTTCAATTTTCTATTTTCTTATAAATACCTTTCACCTTCAAAATAAAACAATAATCTGTAATGATTAATTTTTTTCATTTTTTTAGATTTATATTTATATAAGATTTATATTAGAAAAACTTTCATTTATTGAATAAAATATATATTTTAATAGACATACAATAATGTAAGTTATAGTTTGCATATAAAAATCGATTTTATTTTAATCTAATATTATGCAGTCATTATTTTGAAAATTATAATAAATTAAGAATATTTATGTTCATATTCTATTCAAATTTCAAAATACGTTTTTCGTAAGTATTGAATAAACAAAATTTATTTCCTTTTAAATATTATGAACGGGTTTTGTACGTATGGAGCTTAGATTATTAACACCATTGCATACATCAATCTATCATTTAGTACATATTATTAGTACATATTATTTAGTACATAATATACGATTTATATGAAAAGGAAAGTAATGCAATTTCTTTATATTCCTGTATATATGACATTCGATTTTGTGGTACATGATTTTTCTATACTTGCAGGTGCAGTGCATATAACTTTTGTACCGTAAAACATACGTCGTTGCAAATGAACACAGATATGAGTTGCGGCAATTATTTTACCGTTCTAACTATACTTGTACAGTTTCAAGTGATAAAAAAATACATTGATGGTACAAAGGAAATCTTTAAAGAAGATTTGTTTACTTCAATTAAAAAATTGAAGATTTTTTTATCAATATAACAAAAATATCGGCTATTAAAAAAATGGATTAAATCTAATTAGAAAATAGTTATAGAATAAAGTAATCAATTAGTTAATATATATTATACTTAAATTATCTCATAAATTAATACAAGTTTTACTATATATTATAAAACTATATTAGAGATAATTACAATAAAAAAATTATTAATATAAATACATCAGTCTATTCTAACAATGTAAATTATGTATGTATATATATGTAAATAAAGCTTCGATATTTTAAAATCAAAGTAAAATATAAATATTAATTACATATATTGAAAATATTTTTCAAATTTATTATATATTGAATATGTTTTATATAGAATAATATAAATAATATTATTTAAGAGTTATATTATTACCTTTGAAACTGTTCACAAATTTACTTATACTATATTTATTCTTATAATTACATTAGTTGTAACTAAAGTGTTAATAAATTAATTATTTAATTTACTTCTATCATAATTAAATAGTAATAAATTGATTTTTAAACTTATAATTATTTTACAATAATAGGGTATTATTTTTGTTAAATATGATATTAAATTAATTTATAATATGTTAAATATTATTTTAGATTTAATTTATTAGTTTAATTTATATATATATAATTATATTTATGATATCCATTCAAATATACATTAATCATTTTTATTAAATTATAGCATACTCATACCTTAATGAACTCTTTAGATTAAGATTAATTAATTTAATTAATATTAATTAATTACAGTTTATTGAAATTTAATTGGACTTAAAGTAATATATCAACAAAAAAACTACAACGCGTAGATAAGAAGAAACTTATATAATCTATTCATGGTAAATTTAGTAAAATAATCGATAGAAAATTTTTTGTAATGGTATGTATTGAAATAATTTAAAGTTCTTTAAATAAAATTGTTATAGTTATTAGTATATTAATAATATTAAAAATAAATTGTATAACTAATTAATTATAATTTGAAATTATTTATTTGATAAGATCTTTATTTAAATTAATTAATTTGTTTAATAAATTATAAAAATAAATATTATGTGTAATAAAAGCTTCAATGAAAATAAGCCCAAAATAATAATAGAGGATTATTACATAATACGCAGAACATAATAAATATAATTATAATGACAATAATGATAACAATGATGACGATAATGACGATAATGATGAAAGTACATCTTCATAATTATGTTAGAAATTGATATGGTTTTGAAAAATGTGTACATTATTCTGAAATATAAGGGCGAAAAAAACCAAAGAATAAAGAATATTTTTCTTCTAAACCTACTTAGAATAAAGGCTTCTAATGAAGATATTTATTTTTCCACGACGCTTTTTACATTTATAGCCGGAAGCACACAAAAATTTGAACGAAGGAGCAATTGATGTCCACATAGACGTTCATAATCCGCGATCGGTTCCCGGTTCCCTTCCGTGCGCGTGCGTCTCACCCCACCCTAAAACCTCAACGACGCGATCACACGCTACAGGCGCCGTCGGAGCCACCTGTTGTGGCCTGCGGTGCGTCAGCAGTGAAGCAAACCAGAGTCCACGAAGGCGGGGCTAAAGCGAAGGGCGCGCGAACCTCCCCCAAGTGGAAATAAAGCTGCGTTGCTATTGGTCTGTAGGCACGTGCTGCAGCCCCCCGAGCTCATAAATGCGACCGCAATCGCGCTCTGACCTCAGAACTTACTCGACGTGTTCGGAGGACTTAGCTTTTTTATTCAATAGCACTTCTTCTGCGACCGTACCTTTTAAGTACAAATCAAGGTCGAGCTTTGACTTAGCGCGATGGAGATTCAGGAGCTCGTTCGCTACAATTACGCACTTCCAAGCTTGCAAGGTGATTTGCCTATGTGCCCCGAGCTTCCAAACTACTTAGTATACGCCAAGGAGAAAACAAGTCTACCGCCAATGAACTTGATGGCTTCACCCCAACATCAACACCAACAATGCAACCCGTACGACAACAATAGCGATGGCTGGCATACTCCTAGTCCTGCAGCTTCTCTGCGCTCTGTTAGTCCCGCGGGTGCTTCCGTTTCTTCTGAACCTGAAAGTTGCTATCTGCTGGGGTTGGGACTTCCGACATCATTTCAGCATTATGTGCTCCCTAAGCACTTTCCTCAGTACGCGCCGCACCAACAAGAACTACAGCAAATGCAACAAGAACACCAGAAACAAGTTCAGCAGCACCAGCACGAATCAGAACGACGTGAGTCCCCGAACTCCGATCCAGAAGAAAGCGATGAAGATGAAAGCGAGGCAGAACCAGAAATGAGTAGCTTCATGCGTAAACGAGGAAAGCACGTGAGCTCGACGCTTGTGCGCAAGCGCAGACTTGCGGCGAATGCCCGCGAGCGTAGGCGTATGCAAAATCTCAATAAGGCATTCGATAAACTCAGAACATATCTGCCGTCGCTCGGCAATGATAGACAACTTTCAAAATATGAGACTTTGCAAATGGCCCAATCTTATATCACGGCGCTTTACGACCTCTTGCAATAGAAGTTTTGTGTCCCGTGTTTAATATTCAACGCGAATATTCATTGGTGCTGTGAATGCGGCCTTTACCTGGAATACTAAATGTGATGTTTCAGTAGAATTAATAAGCTCATTAGGATCAAGTGAGACAATTTATATGTACATACATTCATACTTCTTTTACATCAATGTGTGCATACAATAGTGTATATATAATATTTTCAGAAATATTTTGATACTGTAGATACTTTGTAGATAATTTATTTTATATGAGCGTGTGCTTTGGACAGCAAAATGATCATGATGCCCAAAACTTTAAACTCTTTGTTGCATTCTTTTTAAATATTCAGTTATTTTTTACTTTTAACTAATTATATAGATTTATATTTAAAAAATATTCATTTTAGTTGGTTATACAGTTAAAAGTCTAAGTTTTTGTATATGTTTCAACAAAAAATTGTACATATAATAAAATCTAATACAAGCCGAATGACAAAATATATTGTCACATGCACATACGCTTGGCTGTAAAAACACAATGATATGTGTTTAACTTTCTACATATTTATATTCTCATTGCGAGATTTTGTAAGAGACTGATAATTGTGTAAAATTTTATATATTAATATTGTTAAAATAAAAAATGAGTTATAAATCTTTATATTCTGACCTATTTATATATTAACCTCATTATATTGTCATTCTTAAATTACAATAGGACTTATAATATATAATATATATAATACATTATAATAATAGTTTTGTATAAAAAAAAATATTATTTTCTCATAAAATTTAAATTACAGTATAAATAAAATTCATCTTTTGAATATGTATTTTATATGTATAAAAATAATTACAGACAGCATTTATATAAACTTTGTTTTTTTTATTATTTAATTACTTTCAAATTTTCACTATTTTAAAAGAGATTTTTTAGATTAACTTGATTTAGATATAAGATTTTTTTTACATGAGCATAGAACTTCTTAAATATTTGTTCAGTTTATAAATGAAAACATAGAAATGGAATCAATTATACAAATAACTGCATTACTTTAATTTAAAAAAAAAATCTAGTTCAATGAAAATTATTATAATATCATATCTAATTACATTTATATTTATCAAATATAAAATAAATAAATCTAATCATTTTGGTACAATACGAAATACACAAATAAATTCTCTAATAAATTATGTGCAGTGATTGAAAAAGAGAGCGGTAAAATAATAAAGATAATGAAAAAATAACAACGTTAATGATGTTACCGTTAAGTTTTCATCATTTCATGCTAGCCGCACTAGACGAATGGAATGAGAGAGCAATGCCAGAGATGCGTGCAACGGAAAATCGGGGATTCGCAACATTGGTATTGACCTTGGGCGGCATTTCTGTTTTCTATTTGATCATTATTGTCGACATTCCGATGCTTATTCTTCACTTTAACATTTTTCTATGATTAATTATCAACTCATTTCTAGAATTTACCAAAACTGATCTACCAAATTGAACTTCATATTTTTTACTATTTAGTGACAATATTTTTAAAAATAATGTTCCATTGTAATTCGTACACTTAAATTTCATATTATATATTTATTTATTATATACATATATATATATATATATAAATATATTTATTTATTAATCAATAATAAAAATATAAATTTTTAAATTTGACCAAAATATTTATATTAGATATTATTATAAATAATTATATTATTATAAATTAATATTATTATAAAATATTAATTTATGTTTTGTTTTATGAAATATTTTACTAATGTAAAAATTTGAAGTTCTAATACACCATAATGGGAAGTTATTTAATTCGCTTTTTTTATAGAATTAAACTTTGTATTTTTAAGTACATAGTATGAAACTAGAAATTAATAATTTTTCAAATTAAAAGAGAAAAATAGATAGAGAGAGAAGCACGCATCATCATCGGCGGTGGTCTTCCTTTAGACACCCGAAACCCAACGATGGTTCGGTGCTAGGTTTCATGGCAATTTGAGAACCTTTTGTAAATTCTCTTGCCTTATATATATATATACATATATATATGGTTTTCTGTGTTTAAAATATAAGTCTATAGCTAACAAATTTATCCTTAATACATATCATTATATTTACAGTTATGTGATTATAATTTTCGTAAATTATAATAAATAAATATAAATTTTGTACCACCTTTAATGTGACTTAATTAAATGTATATAAAATCCATTCATAATAAGTATCCTAATAGAATATTAGTAGCAGAAAAATAATAGAATTTTAGATTTTGTATACATCGAATAAATATAAATTCCACATATCGGAATTTTCTATATAAAACCTATTATTATTTTATATGTATAAACCTATTGTTTTATATATAAAAACCTATTCTTTTATGTATAAAAACCTATTATTTTATACATAAAAACAATACGTCAAAAGACTTTAATAGGGATTTAGAAACTGTATGAATTTCATTTATACTTTATGGTCAAAATTTAACATATTATTATCACTAAATAAATGAAATTGAAATGAAAATGAAAAAAATAAATGAATAAAGTAACGAAATATATTATGAATTATTGTGTAAAGTTTCTCGCTTCTCTTACCAAAATAGTTTTTATAAAATATTTAAAAATATGTATTGAACATACTTAAATCATTACATAAATAAATTAAGAAATATTTTATTTGATAAGATTAAAGTTTTAATTCGCTTAATAATGCCTATACTTTAGATAAATATATATATATATTAAAAAATAAACTATTGACTATATAATAGTAAAATTAAATTGTCTGAAATAAATTTTGTATTAAATTTATGATATAAATTAAGTTTTAATATTTGTAAATATTGTTAGATTATTATTAATTAACACAATATTTTACATACATTTTCATAAGAGTAAATTGTTTAATAATAAACAAGATATTTTAAAATCTATTCAATTATATTTTATAAAAAATAAACACATTTATAAATAAAAACGATTTACAGAAATTGAAATTGTTATTTTTTTTGTTTTACACACAACAAAGAAAAATAAGAGTACAAAAATCAAAAACTAATAAATCGTTTATTGTTTTCGTTACGATGAAATTCATGTATATGTTAAATATTTGCTTGTTTAGTTGTTAAGTTTGTGCAATAGAAATTAATTAGTTACATAATTACAAAAGCATTATGAATGTAAATATATGAATACCGTGACAAGATATTTTGCCATAACGTTACAAAATATGATATAACAGAACGTAATGTAACTGAACTTAACTTAGTTTAACATAACATAATATAATATTATATTAAATAAGATATTATAGAATATATAAAATAATGTAATAGATTATTAATCCATGTGGTTGGTGGGGAATTTATAAAAACATAAAGAATACCGTTGATAATTTATTTGAACAATACAGCGGATTTAGCGATTAGAAAAATTATTTGCATGATGCATATGCTTGTTACGTATTGTTTTTCAAAAATGTCAAATAATTTATAAAAGGTTTGTTTAAAAAATTTAAAGGTATATTTAATATTATTAGCATGTTAGTTTTCTTATGAATATATTTTTTTAGTATCGAATATTCTTCTAGTCTTAAATCAAAGGATAATGGATTCAATTATTAATTATTAATAATATTTTTATAATTATTAATAATAATAACATTCAATTATTAATAATATTTGATATATTTTTCGGATGCCCATAATTTAATTACAAAATATAAAAGCAGCAAAGAAAATAAGCAATAAAAGGTTATAGTTATTAAATATAGGTAATAAGATTTATTATTTACTATTGCCAGATTTATTTACTATTAATCTAATTATTTACTTTGAATTTTTGGTAGTTTATTTCGGATATATATTTTACAAATATATAAATATTAAACACTTTATGGATAAAAAATAGATTGTGATGAAATATTTGAGGAAATCTCTTTCAATGTATTACTTGTGCGTTTGCTTATGTGCATGGTCACAATTATTTACTCTACTTTTGTATAGTGTTCGAAGAAAGAAAGGAGAAATATGCAGTATATGAGGCTGTGCTCCATATAATAAATAATGTACATGCGCGCGCGCGGTGACTGCGAATTTTACGACAGGTACAACAGGAGTTTTACGACCCTTGAAACGTGTCTAATTGAATGAATCGCAAATCTGTGACTATGCTTTTTACGATTTTTCCTGCGTACGCCAAGAAGTTATTCCCTCTTTTTCTTCTCTATCTTTCATCTCTTCCTCTATGTTCTAACGAAATGAGGGGGTATTATGAAGATTTCAAGCAATAAATTTCTATAACGTCATTTAGATTTTTATTCTATATACATCACATTGAAAAAATACATATGTTACATTATCGCGTATAAAATGACAATTAAAACATGAATATATATATATATATATATATATATATCTATAATATACCTAATTATACAAATTTTTATTGTACTTTTTCTTCTACATATCCTATTTTATTATAGATTTTATTGATATCAAACCATAAATATAATGAAGTGTGTTATTTAAAAATAATAACTCATATTAATCTATAAAATACTAATATTTTATTTGTTAAATATTAGGACGTAAAGAGGATTTATGTTAAAACAAAAAAATTAACTTTGCATTGATAAAGATTATAAAAATATAAAAATCTCTAAATAAATTATTTATATCCAAATGCAAATATATAAAGATTCATCTAAATTAACATAAATCTTATTATAAATATTAATTGACTTATTTATAGCAATTATTGTCGAAATGAAAGTTTAGAAAAAAAGGAAAAGAATAGACAAATTAAGTAAAATAGGGATAGAGTAGTAGCCAGAAACAGATTGCCAAGTAAGAGAGAGAACACATGCGCGGTTTCACGGTTGTGCATTTGGCCTTTAGAGAAAGAATAGTGTACTTTTATAGTTGTCGGCGCACTTTGCTTGAGAACTATTATACTGCTGCCGTGCTAGGTACAGATTTTTTATTGAAGTTTTACAAACGATGCTGAGAGGTAGGCTTTAAAAGTGATGGCAGTATGAAGGCTCTCCGAAGAAAGCGTAATGCGGGTTATACGTTGCTTAGATTTGAAGCACTGCTGTTCCAAAATTCTTAATAAGAGTATAAAGACACTTATAGTACAAATACTGCGTTCATCTGTTGATCACAGAACGTAAGAAATATGAAAAATTACAAATTTTATAATTTTCAATTTTTATTACAATTCACATTTTGTTTATAAACGTTTTTGTACGTAGCTTTAGAGAATTTATAATTTTATAATCTTCTTATATTCGATTATTTTTGCAAAACATTCCAAAGTTTAGTAGACACAGGTACACGTACTTCGTAAATTTAAAAAATGTATACAATTTGGAAAGTAAATAAAACATTTGTATTAAAGTTAATATCTTTAATTTTAATCAGTACAATAGTAAATATATATTATTGCATGATACCATTTTATTACAAATTTGTACTTCTTACTTTTAGATTTATAAATTATTAAGATATTTAATAAATTTAATGCAAAGAAAGTGTATACTTTTATAGTAATTGAAAGATATGAATATCTATTTTGTATACTATTTTATTTACAGCAAATTACTTTGAAACAAATCTGAATTACTAAATTATTTAAAATGAAACTAGATCACGGAAGTTTTAATTTTTATTCGGCACTTATTCAGATAATTCACGAATTATTAGAACAATAGTTTTGCATGAACATTAAAAAGTAATCATATATTTAATCAACAAATAATATGAGATAATAAATATTTATATGACACAATTGGCAGTTAGTGCAGCATCCAATTCACTTCAGAAACAAAAGATTTCAATCTCTTAAAGTAACATTTATCAAAATAAAAATAAAAATTTAATTTAATAATAGCAAGGAACCAGTAGTTGATGGATTTATGGATGAAATTAATTATCAAGTTCCTTACTGACAATTAATAATTAGGTTAAGTTAATGTAATTTTAAAATATAGCAGAATATTTAATAAATATTCTTGTAATTCACTGTTTTTACATTATCATTATTTATGATACATAAGAAGAATAAGCAATAATAATATTTAAATAATATAAATGAAAAATAAGCTATTAAATGAATAAGATTAGTAATAGTAAAGATGAGTGGTAAAATTTATAAGATTCGATCGTGACTTGTTCTTATACTATGTTCTTAATTCCATGTTTTCTATTAATTTATATTTGAGGCATAGAAAGTGAAAAGCTTTAGGTATAAAAAAATCAAATTGTTTCTTTTTACAAAGTGAATCACATAATGATGAGATATATCAAGCAAACATAATATATGTGATAAATGTGATAAAATAAATGATAAAAAATGAAACTGTAATATTAGAGTCTTTGAAGAAGTAAAAGAAGGAATAAAAGTGATAGTATATTATAAAAAGATTGACTAGTAATTATGTACTAATCAAGTAGTATTGTGCCGATCAGTTGTTATAATTTTCAATAAACAATTGTCATTAAAGAAATTTTGTTGTACTTTTTACGCTCTTGCAGATCCAGGGAAACTCAATTTTGAGACGCTAATCTTTCAAAAGAGCATAAAGATTATGATTACCCAGTGCAGAAGTGAAAGAAGATTATAACAAACGAAGATCCGTTTCCGTGTGTGTAACACGTATAGCGCCAGTTGAACTACCGTCTATCTCAGCGGCACACTTATCGTGCCTTTACGCTCATAACTTTCAGTGTAATAAGTCATCCACAAAGCGCGCAACCGCCGCTCCTTGGACTCTCATTTAAAGCTTTACATATTCAGAGATTCAAGAGCAAGCAAAAGGCGCGAGCAAGAGAGAGAATGATAGAGTGGGAGAATGGGAGAAGGAGAGAGTACGTAAAATGACGACTGGAATACCTATGCTGCGTATAGCGTGGTATATTAGCGTAGCACTGCATGACGTCAAACATTATACTTAAGCAAGTAGGTCCAGTTTACGAGTAGACGAGCGTGTTACGCGAGTCCAGTAATAACACATGAGCTGTAACGAACTACCGAGGGATGTTCTACGCGCGTGCTTGGCACCTCTCGTCAAATGAGGGAGCCTCGAATTTGCACTGATGGGCGCCGAACGATTCCACGCGATGTGAAACCTCACTTTCTCGGAACATCATTTAAAATGCGTTACACGTTCTGTGAGCGTGCGCATGTGCCTCTGTTGTTTTCTCACAAATTAAGCATAACGCTCATTCTGTTGCTGTAAATATTCATTATAATAATTGCATATCTCAATATAGAAGTACGTAAAAGGGCATAGAGCTGAATCTTCATATTATATTGGAAACTGGTGCATTTGTTGTTAACCTAACATTAATAATTTATGTACTACTTTCCATGTGTTATCAATGAGACTCTCAACAATTATGATATCATAACGTCAAAAATACTGTCGTACAAATTAAAGAAAATAATTATTTTGTATTCGACGAGAAATTAATTACTTTACAATTGTACCTACAGCAAATATTTTTATAAATTATTATATTTTTAAAAATAATTCAAGATTAAGGTCTAATGCTTAATTTGTTTGCTTGATTTATCTCTAACTTCTCTCATAAAATATTAGTAAACTAAACTTAAAAGTTTTAATAAAATTATTTGATAAATTATTTACATTTATATATTAAAATTTTGAAAATTCTGTATGGATTGTAAATAGATTTGATTTACTCTCATAAACAAACAATAGAATTATTCAATTTTTTAATAACTAAAATTCTAAATAAATTTAAAATAAAAATGTACCAGGAATTTTTCATATAAAATACATACTTTTCATTTATATAAAGCTAAAATAGCAATAATAACAATTAAATGAAAAAAAAAATACGAATTAGAAATTTTTATGTAAAAGTATAGAAATGCTATTAAAATAGAATATAATTTATTTGCAAATAACTATAATAAAAATATATCTACTTTATATTAAAGAACTTTAAATTATGAATATAAATTTACTTCATTTGTTTTCATTCTGCGCTTTTAAAACTTTAAAATTTTATACTCAAGCTTATTTTTCAGTAGAATTTTGAAGCTTCAAATTATGTTAAATAAATTACTAATAAGTTATGGAATTGTTTAACTTTTAATACGTTAGTACATAAGTATTCTAATTTTTCCTATTCGACTTTATGTTTTGTATATAAACTAATTTATACGAGTTTAAAAGCGACTTGTAATTTAACTATGAATACAAAGTTAAAGAATTATTTATAATATTTTTGACATGATTTACTTTGCATGTACTGTTTAGATTAAGATGAATATAAATATATATATATATGTATTTATATTTAAATTAAAAAATGTTTACTTAAATTATTGATTATATATTTAGAGAAATTTCTATTTTAATTATCACTTATGTGCAACCAATTATATAATTAAATTAAAAATATAAAAATTTATAGTGTAAATAATATAATAATTATTACTTATTTATATGTAATATTCTTAATTTGCTTTCAATTGGAATTTTATTCAATTAATATCATATATATAATAAAGTAAAACAAAAATTTCATTTCTTCTTCAACTATATATATATTTATATACATTATTATAAAATCTTTCAATATCTTTTAATATATTCTGAATAGAACAAAAAATTCATAAATTAATTCAAATTATTTTTAAAAAATACTGAATTTTTTAGCTTGTATTTAATGTATAAAGAATTAATAAAAAATTAACAAAATATTAATATTATTTTGCAAAAATAACTCCCTTAAGCATACTTAGTAAGTAGCTAAAGATAAGAAGTAGTGCTCAATGTTTTATTCAATATAATTTACTTAATAAATATTTATTAAATAAAGATTTATATATTCATTAAAATTTTACAGACAAAATGTCATTCATAAATAAATGGTTATTCTGTTATGCGATATTATTATTATTATCCTAAAAATCGTAAAAATTATAATAAAGATAATAATATATTATTATTTAACACCACAATTTTAATTGTTATATTTCAAACTAAGTAGATATTGATTATAAGGTAGTAATATGATATAAAATATATATTTAAATTCAATTTTATTGAAGAATATACATCATAATAGTGTATATTATTTTTTAATAAACTTATTTGAGTACAAAATAAAAATTTTTTTAAAACATTACTCACATGAAAAAAAACATTATAAAAAATGTATATAAAACCTACCAAATCTTTATAAAAAAAACTTTAAAATAATATTGTTTACTTGTTTTGTTTTTTTTAATATTCTTGAGAAATTATCTGTATAGCTCTTTCTTTATTTTGTTCTTTAACGTTATTCTTGTACTTTATGACAGTGATAAAGGGTTATTTGGTATAGGCGGAGCACAGGTCACATTAACCACCAAAATAAATAGTCCTTAACAAATTTTTACATCCATTTTTCGAAAATAAATTATTTTTTGGACACGTGCAAACCGAACAAATGTAAATACATTTTTCAAAAGAAGACAATGGTGATGTATAAAAACAAAAAGAAAAGGGGAGGAGATTGACATGAGCCGACTACATAGTATACCTTTCTAGCCCTAATGAACTAGTATAGATTTTAAATTTTATCTTTTTTCCATCTTTAACCGTACTAGGCATCATTACATTCACTTAAATTAAGAAACTCGTAATATATAAGACAATTAAATCCTTTTTTTTAATCTTTACATTTGTAATGTTAAAAAACATAAATATTGATTCGATCAAAAACTGTTTTAAAATATTTAAATTGCTATTTTCTGTATCTTTATAGACGATAAAAATTATAAGTTATAATTAAAAGCATTACTATAAAATAATATAGTTACAAATATAATTTTCTAATACCGGAGTAGATATATGGATAAATTAGAGGTCCTTTTCAATTGGAATTGTCAACTTTTTCATTCATTCATTTCAATTATTGATTAATTTCATTAAAAATAGATTAATACAATTAATAATTCTTTGCTATTTTTTATCATACTTCAAAATAGAATATAAAGATTTCAGTCTCACATATGCTTACCTAATTATATTTTAAAATACTCTATATAGTCATTAAAATATTATCATAAAAATTTTATCTAAATCTATATTTTATAATTTTATTTTAGGATAGGATAAAGTACATACAATATTAAATTTCTTAAATAACTTAATGAAGTTTTTATCATGTAAAATAAGAATCACACTGTGAAATTTTTTAAAAATATTTTATATTGAGTATATTTAATAGATATTTAATATAGTTACATTATATGAAAAACATTTCTACAATATTCTATTCTTTTCTTAATAATCTACTTATTTATTTATTTCTTGTCACTTTTACTCAATTTGATTGTTACATTTTTTTAAATTTTAACAGAAATAGATTTTATTACGTTTTGTCTTCATATTCATATTTATTATTTAAGATTTTACTATGTACTGAATATATTGTGTACTATATTATATGCCTAGAATAGTTAAGGAAATCTATTGAATCAGTTTTTAAAATCAATAAAGGATTATAAGTGCATTATTTAACGTTGTTAATACACATGCATATATTGTATATTTCATTATTTACTAATTTCTTCCATGATCAAAATACATAATACACAAAAAATCCATAAGATCCATAAGAAGTATTCCTTTTCTTGATGTACTTTTTATATCATTTGTATTATTATAATATAATATGACTGTAACATAAAATGAATACGTCTTTTATTTCATTTAAAATAAAAATTAAATATTTTAATAATACAAATAAATACTTTAATAAAAATTAATATATGTTGTTGTTGTAAATTAATAAGAATGTATTGTAACACTATACAATATGGAATAGAGAGATAATAAGACCATTATGATTAAGAAAGCGTAAATATTGTTCGGTGGATTATAGAAAAAATAAAAATATGTATTACTTTAAATTTATTTGTTTCGATTTGTGTGCTTTTCTTAATTTTTATGAATTATAAATAAAATGAGTTATGTAAGTATATTCCTTTTACATAAACTTATTAAAATTTCTTTTTGGAAATTTAATTTATTTAAAGTTTGTTAAAAAAACTGATATATCGAAGAAAATCATATAAACAAATGATTTGTTAAATTTATTATCATTAATATAATACATGTATATTCAAATATAATCAGGTAAATTTTTACAATATGAGTTTTATTAACTTACTACAATTGTAAACATTATTTCTTAATTATAATATATCTAAGTATAACAGTGAATTAGTTATGAATTAATTTTTTCTAGTAAGTTATATACCATTATTAAATATCTAAAATGCTAGTAAAATATTTTAAAACATTTATTATTGGTTATATAAAGGTAATAAAATGTAAGTAAATTTAATAATTTTATTTACATGATTATAACCATAATGCACACTAAGGTTAAGAAAATAAATAATTATTATAAGTTTATGCAAATCTGTTTAATCTTCTTTATTGATAATAGTTGCCTATCTCGGTTAAGCTAATGGATGATAACAGCTTAAGCGTATTTAACGTTAGCATTATCGTGAATTTTTTATTACACATATAAAAATAAAAGTTACAAAAGTTATATAATAATGTAACATATATTTCAATAATTCCTTGACTTATATTATTTAAATTGTTGTTAGTAATAATTTTTGTTCAAATTTATTATGCTTCTCGTGTATTGAATTCAGCACTTATTTATAATTAAATCGACAATTTAATAAATGAATATAGAATAGTACATGAAATTTTATTACAATACAAGTGATTCGTTAAAAATCAACATATTTAAATCTCAGAAAACGTGTTTTAAAAAAAATTATTTGTTCCATCAACTTATTGATACTCTAACCAATGTTAGATACTTTAAGTCAAATGGCATTAAAAGAATAAGCTGATAGATGAACAGTGAAAAAGATGAAGGGTGGTACAAGAAGAATAGCAAAAGGAAATTGATGTGTTTTATTATTGTTGTAGCATAATCGAATGCCGTACAACGGCCCGATCATGTTCTGCATACATTACACCGGATCAACGACATATCGTCTACCTGTGACCTTTTTTTGGATAATCCACAAACATTTGTAAAAGCACGCATCAGATATTTTGCTAATTTTTTATATTTTACTTTCTCTACCTTTTACTTTTTAATTTTGGATTTATAACATACAGTGATTCTTGAAATTTTTCAAATTTAATGACAACTTGAAGAATTGCATTTAAATAAAGTTAAACCGTACCATTTTATTCTTTTTCTATCTTAAAAATAGAAAAAGTATACCAATATTTTTAGAATTGAAAAAAATATTTAATTTGTAATTACATATATACAAAAATGATTTAATGTTATTATAATAATGTTATTTAATGATTTGTTGTTATAATATAAAAAATAGTATATATAATTAATTGTGCACACCAACCACTAAATTAAGTATATTTTGATAATTGATAAACATTTAATAAAATTTAAGAATAATCTATAGTTTTAATACGTGAATTAATAGAGTTAAAAAGAAATATTTATTGTCGCTCTTTATTATCTATAATTTTAACTTAAAATTATTTGATTGATTATACAATATTGAATTGTAAAATATTTAATTGAAAAATATTTTTAAATGATCATATTTTATTAAATTTATTAAATTTTATTAAATAAATAATGCATATAATCATTTCATTTGATATCAAATGTTATATTGCATAAATTATTAAATTAAAAAATTTAATAAGCAAATAGATGCAAGAAAAGAAGGAAAGCACAATACAAAACAGAAATAAAATTATTGAAAGTAAAATTGTAGAAATAAGTTTTAAAAAAATGGAAATTTTATTTATTTCAGTCAACGTTATTTTTAATTTTTTGTTTTTTTTTCAATTACAGTGCAAAATATTTATATATAAATTTTTAATTATAGTTTATGTTAATTATAATTTTATTTATGATTATACTGAATAAGTAAAAAAGAAAAAAGAAAAAGAAGGAAAGAGTGAAACAGAAATAGGATTTTAGATCACCGGGAACAATTGCAAGTCATAGGATGAACGATTTTCTAAACACTGTATATTTTTCAAGGGCATTGTATATGTGACGATACTTCTGGTAACCTTATTCTTGTGTAGGTATTCACTGTATAATATAGTTTACAGTTGCTATTCATTTCAAATCCGTCCTCCCAATGGCACGACTCGTTTTCCTTTTTCACCATTAATCGTAGCTTTTGTGTCTTTTTCTTCGCACGTTGATTTAAAAAAGGTCAGCCTGTGAAGCTACATATTTTTATGGCATTGGTATGAACGAACGTGTATCAATATTACAACGTTTAAAGTTTCGCTAGGTTGATGTAATAATCCACACTTGTTGTACAATAAATACATAATGATTCAAGACGGAATCCACTGAGAAGTACAAGAAATTACAAATTTATTAGTAAATGATAGGTAGCTGCCTCACTAGTTATATTTCTATACAATATATTTACGATGTGGCATATTCTTTTTTTACACGTACCTTTTCGATATCATTATACAGTATCTCCTTTTCGGCTATTACTTTTATTTAGTTTTTTATAAACTTTTCTTTCATACTCTTATTGAATTTGTCTTCTATATATTCGGAAGAATTACATAACATTTTTAATCGTATTTAGTATTAGTGAAAGATATATAAATGGAAGTACATATATTTTTATTTGATACATGAAGTATTTATGTGAGCCTTTCTACGAGGTCTTAATACATACACATTTTTCAATAACGTGTTATCAAATAATATGTATTCTTACATATAAACTATTTCATTAGATTATATTTTATTGCTTCAATTATTAAAAATTTACGTTTAATTATAAACGCGTTAATTGAAATTTTTTATTGATTATAAATGTATTACTCCTTAAGATTAATTGATTGTTATATCATATAGGTGAATCATTTGTGATACAAATGCATGAAGTTAGTAATGAGTAATATCTATTTCTTAAAAATTTTAATAAAAGCTTTAAAGTTTATTAAAGATATATAACATTCTACTTTAGTAGTTTATCGTCTTTTTTTTTTTAATGAACTAGTATCCTCAGTCACTTCTTTAATTATAGAAATGCGATAGATTCTTTTAGTATGCTTGCAAAAATAACAATTTTGAGATCTCGAGTATTATCACAGTCCTCTGTGTGATCAGATGCTGTATTAATAATTATACGGATAACTAAAATTCATTTTAAAAACAGTATATAATATAGTTTAAAAATATATGCATATTCATTATTTGTTTATAAATTATAATGCATAATTTGTATAATTATTAAATTTTGTGTATAATTATGATGTCTTTATGATAAATCATAATTATAATTACACATTGTATTATATTTGTCTTGTATTTACTATAGATTACAAAATTTATAGGACATAGATTTTAAAAGTGCATACTATAAAAAACGAATAAATAAATTTAAAATAATATTTTTATAATTTTGCTAAGTGTGGAGATTAACTTTATTAAGCATAAAATTGCAAATTAAACATTGTGATCTGCTGAGATTAAAATAAAATGTTTTTTATAATTTGAAATATGAAAGTTGGTGATTATTTTGCTTAATATTATTTGATTGCTCGATGCAATTTTTATTATTAATTATTAGAATGGAAATTGAGAATGAATATAATTCAAGATTTAATTAATAAATAATGTATTGTTTAATACTATAAAATGTGTTATAAAAATTAACAATAAGACTTGTACAATGCGAGAATCAATTGTTCTTTTACTGAACGTGTAAGATACGATGACTTGTCTGTACAACTGTGTTTACTGATTAATTAGCTTAGTAAGCGACACGGGCAAAAATATCGGGAATTATTTATTACTTATACAATAGTATAATAATAGTAATTTCAATTATTTTTATCTTTGAATTTTCATCATAATATTTTATATTTTTACAAAATTACGAATTAATGATAATAATTTAATAAGAATTTAAAAAGCTCTCAAAAGATTGTATTTCGAAAGTAGCATTATTTTGGCATAAGAATATTAAACTACATTTATTAAGTTATTTACTTTTTAATTCTATAATAAAAAATCTTTTTAATATTTAATACAGAGAGGTACGAAAGTAAAATATTGGAAAACAGATAATTGATGTAAAAGTGTACTATATTTAGTCGATCAATTCGATTCATATATAAGGTTATTACAGATTGATCGTTCATTCGCAAAAAGTTTTTTTCAAATATACTACTCGTTTTATTACTATATACATAACAATTACGTAGACCGTTCTTAAGCACACATTTATTTCCACGTTTATTTCTAATCAATTATTTTTATTTATAAAACATCAATCAACCAACAAGTGTATATTTGTTATTATGTTATAAATAAAATATGCGTTTAAATATATTATTTTATGTTATCAATTAAAAAAAATTTAATTTAATGTTCATTTTAACAAAATATAAATTTATTTTTCTTTTAATGACTGCTTTTGAGTTTTATTTGCCAGCTATGAATTTTAACTATTTCATTATTATTGTATATATTAATCAGCCCTTAATAAATACCAATAATTTTAGATTTACGATTATATGTAGCAGAAATGTTTTATTTTCAATTTATGAACATTTTCATAGTTAATATCTACTAGTTAATATAAATACTTATATGAATATGAAATAAATAATTTAGTAATATTTTAAAGGTTTTATTTAAAATATAGAATTAAATTGAAAAATATCTGAATTTAAAATTTTAAATTGGTGAAATTCGCTTTCATTTTTATATTACTTTATTTGTGCATCTGTTATGAAAGTTATAATATTTAAGAATATTTTTGCAAATTGACAAAACAATTTTTCTTTATAATAACAACAAAGTAACATATTTTTTATAATATAAAATATATACAGAACTAATTATATGCACAAAAAAATTTCTAACTGTTTTAATAACAATTTAATAATAGTTTAACTAATAATAGTTATCTTAATGATAAACTGTTAGGATTGACATGATTTGCACTAATCATATTTTATTGAGCATTAAAATAATAGAAATCCAAAATCAAGATTAAATGCAAACAATTCTAAAGCATATCTTTTTTCTTCATTTTTGAAATTTTTAAATTTGTTCTTTTTCATTGTACGTGTATCGGCAACTATACATCGTTAAATTTAAACTAATCGTAATATCATAGATATATATTTGATACAGTCTTTCAGATTATATCTTATTTCGAATGCTGATAGTGGTCAAATATGTACATATGTATTTAGTATAGCAGTTTCGGAATGAGCGGTCGGTTAAAGTATGCTTAAAATTTTAAAGGACTTTTACGTTCTAACGATTTTTTTGTCTTTTATTTATTCTTCTTTGAAGTAAAATGTTGCTGCAAGGTTTGCAGAGAATGTCTGTATATTTTGTACTAAAAAATATTATAGAAAACCCTATAATACAGTTATATTATAATTATTTATTTAAAAAATTTATATATATTTAAATATTTGATAATATAAATATTGTACATAGAAAAACTTGATTATTAGTTATTATTGTTTATTAGTTACAATAATTATAAACTCGAACATTATTATATACTCAAATATTATATAAATAATAAATAAATATAAATATAAATATAAATATAAATAGTATAGTCATTATTATATATCAATAAAATAAATATTAAAATATTAAATTATATTGTATATTAAAATAAATACATACAACATAAATACAATTAAAATTAATATTTCTAAGTAAATTATTGTAATTTAAATACTCCAAAAAATAAAAAAGATTTAATGTAAAATAACGTGTTAAGTAAATAAATCTAATTTTTAAAATACAGGCTTACTTTCAACATTATTTAATTTAATTATTTTAAGTTAATTAAATAAATATTAACAATATTTTTAATTATAGTGCATTTAATGTTATCAAGTCGGTATTGTTCAGCAAGTCACAGATGCTCAATTTATTTTTACTTTTGATGACGGACTTTCTTCAATTCCAACTAAATGAAATGAAAATTTTGTTTTTTTTTTTTTTTTTGTTATTTAATGAAACACTAAAACCTATAAGGAAAATTAATTTTAAAATTATTTTTAATAGACAATAAATTTTAATGCATTTCTAATAAATTCTTAAATCTTGTAACAATAACTGTTTAATCCTATTGATTTTTTAATATGAAAATCGATTTAAAAATATTTTTAAATTCTGTTATCAAATATATTTAATATTAAAATATTATTTGATATGATGTTTTTAAATAAAGATGAATACAATTTATTAAAGAAGCTAATATTGTATTTTTATTTTTTACATTTACTAATGAATTTTCTGAATGCTTAATAGTATATGAAAAACATATAAAATAAATAAATAACAAAAAAATTTTTTCAGCACTTCACTTAACTAGTATAAATTTAAGTACGCAAACATTAGATTTCAGTTTATAAAGTGATAACATAAAATTAAAATTTTGCTACATTTAATTACATAAAAATAAAAGTCACTTACTGAATTTTTCATTGATGATACTTTCATTTCCTTATAATAATATAAAATAAATAAATTAAATTTCGGAAGTTTCTAAACTATAATTAAAAAATTATACACTTCATTAACGAGTTAAATAAATGAACTCCATAAAAACATAAAAATTATAATAAAGACTATATGTTTATTATATAGTCGTATTATCTCCATATCTGATTTCCTAAAAGACGCATATTCATTAAAAGTATTTCTTCTGCTAGCCTTAGAATTTGTGAGCAACAAATGTGTACTTATCTTATAGGTAGGGGAAGGATAAAGGGTTCGTAAATCTGCTAACAAACAATTCGACCCTTGATCAGCATCGCAGGATTCACATTCAGTGTCTATAGATATAACCAGTGTGCGAATAATACCACGGAAAGAAAAAAAGGGAAAAGTTCGATGCTAATATGTGGCATGTGAGCAAGAAGGTGAAATGAGAAAGAAATAAATAGTGGAAAGAGTAAAGGCTTCTGATTTCAAAGTACTTGGGTCTGTTCATGAATACTCGAATCTTTATTCGTATATGTTTGATCCATTATTAATTCAAATTAAATTCCATAATTTACATAATTTATACTGATATTTTTGTTCTACGAAATTTACAAATTCTAACAATTAGATATTTATTTTTATTTAAATTGATAAGCTTTAGAAGATTATAAATAATTACATCATTTTTAATAGAATATATAATATGATATTTATTGATAATTTTCAAAATATATTTTTATATTTTATTACACAATGAACAAATATATATAACTATATAATTTCTGTGAATTATCAAATCCTTAAAAATATTTGAATAGTAATTTAACAATAAATTTCTTTTTAAAAGTATTAACATTTTTCCAAATTTTTAAAAGTAAGTTCGATTTGCATTTTTCATTAATATGTATTAATATTTTTAAAATATTTTTAATTAAAATTAAATATTTTTTATTACGATAATAATATTTACTACGATGGTTTTGCATTAATAAACAATAATGTAGCAAAATATTGTTTGATAATATACATTAAATAATTTATTAAGTTTCAAACAATATGCATACACATATACACTTATACACATAATTTAACTTTGTATAATTTAATATTTTCTTTAAATAATTTATATTATATCATACTCTATAGATTTTTACATATATATTAATTTAAAATAAAAATTTTATTATATATTTTCAAACAACACAGCCATTTTACAAATAATTCTAACGATTTCATGAATGTTAACTAATATTTCTTTTTATTATAATATATTTAACCAGATCAAAGAAATATTTTTTAAATATAAATTAAAAACTTTAAGTTCTTCAAGTTTTATTAAAAGTACTTGCATAAAAAAACTGGTATATTGTATTTAAATAATCTAGCTTTACCTTATTATATTAAAATAAGTATTTAAAATTTTCTGTTACAAATAAAATATGTTATTACAATTTTAAATTGTAATAATAATAAGAAAGTTTTAAATAAAAGTCACGAAAGAAAAAAATCCAAAATTAATTACATTTATAATTGTAAGTTATTTTATACAATATTATTTTTCAGATAATTAAATTATTATTAATAAAAGTAATTAAAAATATCTATTGTGAATAATTTCGATATAAAATAAATACACAAATAATATCAAAAACATTATTACAATACATCCATGTTTATATTTAAATATATACATTAAAACTATTCAAACTATGCAATTAAATGCACTGACTCAGAATAACTCAATAAAATTGTTTCTATTATTTTTATTAATTATGATATTTGATAGTTATTAAAAATAGAAAATATATAATATATAAAAAGAAAGGAAACATTGAAATGTAGAAGAATCAAAAAGATTAAAATTTTACTTGGAATAAGTTTTAAAAAAATAGAAACATTTTATAAATAATTACTGTTGATTCGCCAATAAACAAAATATTTTAGTTGATTTAGAATAATTATAAGAACCTTGAAATTAAAAAAATTACTTTATTAAAAAAGATATTATTAATATTGATATGAATTATATATATTAAAAAAAGTTTTGTTTCTTTATTTTTCTCATTTATAGTATATATTAATGTATGTAAATCTAATTCTACATTCAATTACAAAGTAAATTTATAACTTTATTTTACAAGTTATTCCTACTTATATTATACTAATATTAAACAATTGATATAATATTAAGTAACGAGTGGATCTGTATTATTCTATCTAAAATTTTATGCAACCTATGCCTTTTTCCTATTACGCAACCTCTTAAAATAAAAAATAAATGAAGAATACTTTAGAGTCATGATGAATAAATTATTTATTACAAAAAAGTAATTAAAAAATACCGTACGACAGACAGTTTCCAAAACTTATCGAAACATTGTTTATGATAAACAAAATAAAGCAAACAAAATTTAAATTATAAGTCAATTGATTTTATTAGTAGAATTATTCTTATATATCGTTAGCTCTACAATACAAAATTTTATTAACTATATTATCAATCACCAAAGCATATTTTAAGGTATTACAAATCAACATAAAATTTAGATAGATTTCAGAAGGATATTCTATTGATTGTAATCCAGCTACTTTATAATGTATGAGATAAATTAGATTTAGTTCAGATTCTGATACATCGAATAATTTTACAGAGCTTTTTGCTTTACAAATAGTACTAAACTTATTATTATTATTGTAACATTTACTTAACGAACAATACATTTTTAATTCTTATATTTATGGTACATGTGTATGTATAATTAATTTTGATCATTTTTATACTTATACAAACCATATGCATTATTATAAAAGCTACAATATTACATAAATAAATAATGTAAGCATTTCTATTTCTTGTTTAATAAATATTCTCGATCTATATTAAATATTTTATATTTTATAATTTAATTATCACCTTCTAAGTTTATTACTATAAAAAAAACTTTAATGTTTTGCTTGACTAATATTATTTTTTATTAATTGCATTATAAAATTATATTTAATAATAACTTTACTTAACATATTACAGTTCATACATCGTAGAAGTAATATAAGGTAATTCTCTAAAATAAATAATTAAAATAAATTATTTGCTTTTGTATAATTTCGGTCGTTAGATTTTTCGTAATTATAGAACAATCTGAGAACTAAAAAAAAGTAGCACGCAGTTAAGTAAAAAAATATTTTTGCAATTGAAAAATCTTATCATTTATTAAAGAGCGTATAACCTTAATTCTATACATTATGGTTCTTAATCATAACTATTACATAATGATTATTTTACTTTCATTCATTTGTATTTTATTGGCAAATTTACTTAGTTAAAATAAACGATTCGGACTCTACTCTTTCCAATTTTTTTTTTTTTTTTGTTGAAATTTCAACTTGGAAGGATAATTATCAAATGTAAGTTGCAATTTTTTATAACAATTCCATTTTATTATACTCTAATGTCGATTAAAATTAATTCATGAATTTAATTCGATACGTAATTCTACTTATTAAGTTCGCAATTTCATAAACTTTTTAAGTAATTATCGTTTTAATTATTTATTGATCAAGTCAAAATTATTTCCATCACCGTAAAAGTAACGATTATTAATATACTGAACCTGGATATATTGACGACATATCAATTGTCAATACTTTGATTATTATCAATAAGGAAGCCATCCAAAAAATTTTTATAAAACACGTAATACAAGTATAAATGTTATTTATATTTAATAAAATTAATCTTATATTTTAGTTATGCTTTCGTAATTTAATTATTTTTTATTTTTTAAATATAATTTTTTCATATTAACTTAAACGTTTATTTATATTATGCACTGTTAAGTATATGTTCTTCTTCTTCATTTCTGCTTATTTAATTAATTTTTTATTATGATCGGATGGAAATATTTCTGTAAAAATTACAAATATTAAATATTTGTTCTTTGAAATATTTTTTAATTTGGCTACATATGATTCTTATTACTTTTACATTATATCAAGCAACAACATAATTTATGTATTTAGCAATATTTATGTATATGACGCTACGCTTCTTTTGATATGTAAAAAAGTATATATACAAAGATGATACATTAGGTGAAATGTTGAAATTTGAACTGAAGGAAAAATAATTTTTTTATTTTAAAAGATCCGACTTTTGAATCTCATTGTTTTTCAATAATTAAAATAAAAAATCAAGAATAAATAAAGACATTATTGTCTTTGTAATTAATATTATCGATTTTTCACCTTGGGCCTCATGCTATCTCATTTGGTTTGGCTTAGTCTTATATATCCCATATTCCTATAATGAATCTTAGGAAGTTTATACTCACTCCTTACTCATATATATTATGGAAAACTAATAATTTAAATAATATTAATAATATGAAGTTTGCTATCATTCTTTTTACCGATAAATCGATCATCTTACATTTATTAAATTATATATATTTATAAAAGTAAAATAATGTTTTACATATTTTAAAAAGTACGTAAAAGAACAAAAAATCTTGGTTGATAAATGATACACGTAGATTACGAATTTACCGACAATTTACAGGTTCAACTCGACACTGATCGAAGAATCAAACAGATTTGTAAGTTGAAAATTGAAATTAAATGAGTTGAGATTTTACTTTAAAATTGCCGATGTAGTCTATAAATTGGATAATGTAAATTTATTTACACATTTTAAATTATATACATGATATTTAGAATGTTATAGGTATATACATTTTAATACTTTTGCGTTATTATTTATTTCGTTACATATGTAAAAAGCTCTACACAAAATGTAATTTTTCAAAATAAAAATTATATGTGAAAAGTCTATTATAATTATTATAATTTTATAGAAGCATTTAATATAACTTAAAAAAAGTTTTTAAAATGTACTCTAATCTCTTTATATCATATATCAGCAGAGTATTTCGTTTAAATTTGATTTCAACATAACCTTTTTTTATAGAACATTTATTTAATAAAAGGTAAATATTTTATAATTAATTTCAAATTAAATTTGCTTCATTTTTTAAAATCTGGTAGATCAAAAATATAGTAAGATTTTAGCGTTTAAAATCATTTTTATTAGAATATTCTTAATATGAACTTCTAAGTATTAATGCAAATGATATACTTATAAATACTGTGTTCTCATAATATAATAAAATAATACCATTTTTAGTAATAATCTTTAACACAATTCTAAAATATTTGATAAGATTATACATTAAATTTTATATTATAAAATAGTTTTTACAGATATTTTTGCATTGTATTACATTTATAATATGCATAACTTGTGTAATAAATTTGTTAATTATTTAAAGCTCAATGTATATATTTTTTATTTATTAAGCTTGTAATTCAATATTTTTATTTAAAAGTATCAAAATAATCTATTATAATAATTATATATTAAATTTTTTAATATTAGATTAAATTATAATTAATTGTATAACTTCTATATAAAAAATTAATATGACATTTTATAAAAATTATATTTTACTTATAATTAATTTTTATCTTTATTTAATCTAATATTATTTTACAGTTATATATTAGTTTTAATTATATTAATTAAATTATAATTAATAAAAATAATATATGTTCAAAATCTTTAAATATAATTTTGTATATATTTTATTTCAATTAAGCATTAATTATATAATTTATTTTATCATATAACATTCAATATTTTACACTTAATTTCGAATTATTATGGATAAAATTCTGTAAATTTTATCTTTACCTTAAATTTATAATATCTAATAAATATATATTTTATTATTATTTTATTACTTTTAAAAAGTATATTATTCATTTGTTCATATTATTTATATCAAGTTGAAAGAAATTAAAATATACTTTAAAAAATAATTGTTTTAAAAATATAAGTATATATATAAAATGTAATTTAATTTGATTATAAATATATATTAGTAAAATATTTTCAATCAATATTTTATAATTTTTATAAAACAAATATATTTATATAGAATTTGTTTCTATAATATAGATTTGAATTTAAATAAAATCAATAAAAAATGGGTTGTGCAGCAAGTTCTAATGGTGAAAAAGCAGCAGCTGAAAGATCTAAAAAGATTGATAAGGGTCTTCGAGCAGATGGTGAAAATATCGCAAATGAAGTTAAATTACTTTTACTTGGAGCTGGAGAATCTGGAAAATCTACAATTGTAAAACAAATGAAAATAATTCATGAAACTGGATATAGTCGAGAGGAACGTTGTCAATTTAAACCTGCTATATACAGTAACACAAAACAAAGTTTAATAACAATAATTCGAGCAATGGATCAACTACAAATAAAGTACGTAGAACTACAGAAATACGCAGCTGACAAATTTTTAGATATGGCGTCATATATTGAAGAAGGTGAATTACATCATGAACTAGTTTATTTAATGAAATTGTTGTGGAAAGATCCTGGTGTTCAACATTGTTTTACACGTAATCGAGAATATCAATTAAATGATTCTGCAGCTTATTATTTAAATGATTTGGACCGTATTACAGATCCAAGTTACACTCCAACTCAACAAGATGTTTTAAAAACTAGAATAAAAACAACTGGAATTGTAGAAACACGTTTCTCTTTCAAGGGATTACAGTTTAAAATGTTTGATGTTGGTGGTCAGCGTTCAGAAAGAAAAAAATGGATTCATTGTTTTGAGGATGTAACAGCAATTATATTTTGTGTTGCATTAAGTGAATATGACTTAGTTCTTGCTGAAGATGAAGAAATGAATCGAATGATTGAATCAATGAAATTATTTGATTCTATTTGTAATAGTAAATGGTTTATAGATACATCCATTATTCTATTTCTCAACAAAAAAGATTTATTTGAAGAAAAAATCAATAAAAGTCCACTAACTATTTGCTTTCCAGAATATATAGGCCAAAATAGTTTTGAAGAATGTGCTTCGTACATTCAAATGAAATTTGAAAACCTGAATAAACGCAAAGAACAAAAGCAAATGTATTCACATTTTACATGTGCTACTGATACAAATAATATCCAATTTGTTTTTGATGCAGTAACAGATGTAATTATACAAAATAATCTCAGTAGTTGTGGTTTATTAAATTAAGAATTTTTCAATAAGTGTGTCTGAGTAAATTATGTTATAAAATTGTAATAATTTTATAGTATAAAAACTATGATAAAGATCAAAATACAAGATTATGGGAAATATTCCAATAGTATAATTTAAAATACAAAAAATGAATGTTTAACTGTTAATGAACAACATTCTGATCTATTTTAGTATGTCAACCTGCTTTTATAATTTAATTGTAACTTAGGTTTACTTACTTGCATTATTTAAATACCTCAAAAAAATATATTTTCATCAATATATGGTTAAACATTAAAATGATCAATAATGAAATTTGAACAAAACCATAAATAACTTATATACGTAAACAATTTTAAAATGAAATATTAATTTTCTAATGTATGATATAAGAATTTTATTAACCAAACAATACCATTGGTTGATACACATTATTTATCAGTTTTAAATTTGTTTACTTGTAGTTGAAATAACAAAAACAGTTATTATCCTAATTATTTAATTAATTTACATCTATAAGTAGAAGGTGTAATGACCATGATAAATAATTAAAAAGGACTATTTTATGTTAATTGTATAAATTTCGAAAATTATATAGAGAAAGATTAATCTTTTTAAATTCGAAACTTATTGATAAAAATATGATATATATATATATATATATATATATATATATATATATATATATATATGTATAAAAATAAATAAAAATATATATATATATATATAGACAGTGCTTAATTTTTAAAAATATATTAATCTTTGGACAATAAAAAATACTTTAGTTATAATATTAATACATTAATTTTCACAATTGTAAAGCAATATATGAAGTATTATTTTCAAAATTGCACTTGCTATTTAGTATTTATTATATATAGAATCCAGATAAATACATTTTTAAAAATTAAAAAAAAAATTAAATGTAAAAAGAGACTAAAGCACAATTTATAATCAATGATATTAAGAAATTTTTAATTTTATATTTTTGTATATATGAAATCTGTTTAGATGTTTAAGAACTAATAAAAATTGTTTTTTGTATGAAAATGCTTTATTATATATGTAGACAAATATATGGTACATTTTTTAGTCTATATTGATCAATTAAATAAATACAATAAAAATAATTTCTTAATAATAATTAATAGTTTCTTAATAACTTGTATTTAGGAAAATAAAACATCAAATTTCTTAAATTTAGATAACTAATTTCATATTTTGTGTTATAAAAATTATAATATATCTGAAAAACAATTAATTTGATTAATTTTGTTTTTTAATATTAATTGTCTAATTTAATTAAAAAAAATTTTAAAAGTAAAATGATTTTTTATACATTTGAAAATAATATTTTATAAAATTTATTTTATAATATATAACATAAAAAATTGTTTAAATTGAAATACTAATCATTAATTAAAAATATATTTATTATTAAACTGTTGAATATTAAATTTTATTACATTTTAATAAATAATAAAAAATTAATTTTTGTACTCATTAATAATTTATCAAGTATATCATGATTAAAAAAATCATATAAAAAAAAATAGCTTAATAATTTGTGCAATATTATGCTGTATTATTTCTGTATCTATTAAATATTATAATAGCCACATATCTACAAAAATACATACACTGGCAAATAAATAATAAATTAAATTAAAACTTTAAATACAAGGAATAATTAGAGATGTATATATTTATGTTTAATTATCATAATTACAATAAGAAAACCAAGAATTCAAATTTCTAATTTAAAATTTATTTTATCGTGAAAGCCATAAATGTATTAATTTACAAAAATATAACTATTTTTGAAATGATATGCAGAAATTGAAACCAATACAAAAAATATTTGTCATTTGTAACAAGTCAAATATAATTTTTCTATTAAAAGTTATAAACTTTATATTATTTATCTTTGTAACTAAACCGTATACTTTCACCACTTTTATTTTAAAGTAAATTACAAAATATTCACTTATCACAATATTTACAGTTTTTCTTTCTAATGCTATATATGCATCTTTATAGGATTAAGTTTACAGAAATAAATAAATTTTTAATCTCAGTTTTGGATTTTATTTTTATTGGAATGGTCATATAAATTTAATAACACTATGATAAAGATATGAACATGAAATATAGGTTTGAAATTTTTTATTGTTAAATCACTTTTATACTTTTGTAATTTTTTAACAATTTTAATAATAATATGATTGTAACCTTAAAAAGGCTAGATAAGATAACTTAATAATGTAAATATATATGTACAGGCATGTAAACATATATCTACATATATAGATACCTACACATGTACATAGACATTTAATTTTTTTAACATGAAATAAACACTGAATCGAAGTATTTTATGGTTTAAATTTCACCAAAGATACATTTTTGGACTGCATACATCTATCACAAACCCATTCAGCACATACCTCCTGCATTAATAAATCATAAGCAATTTCAGACAATCCCGTACATCGTCTATGAAACCAAAAATTACAGCCGGATTCACAAAGAATAGCTTGATCATTAGCATGAACTTCTTTATGGCAAACTCCACAAGGGGAAATTGGTGGAGCATTTGGATTTTGATGATTAAATACCATTGGTTGATCTGGTGGATATACTTTACCCGTTGATTCTGGTATTGGTTTAGGCCCTAGCGAAGAAGGTCCTTGTAATCCATGCTGAGGCATTGTATTACCAATATTTATTCCATGACTAGGAGATTTCGCACTTAAGTTATTTGAAACATTGCTCATAGGATTGCCTAAGTGTCCTAAGTGATTGCGTTGATTTAAATTTACATTTTGAATATTGGTTATTTGAGATCTTATCATATTTAAATTATTCATTTGGTTAGTACCTAGCATGGTATTAGGTAGTGATGAATTCATAGTTGACATTGACATATTATGGGATCTATTTAAACCAGTACGTATATTATTTAAATGATTTGAATGAGATTGAGATGTACTATGCGAAAGAGCATTATTTGTTGTATTCATTGTCGAAACATTTAAAGTGTTATTAGCCATATGGTTAGGGCTTATGTTATTTATAGGCGAACCTATCGGTCCACCCATAGGACTTCCTAAACTGTGGTTTAACCCATTTATTGGATTATTTATTGCAGAACCACTTATTTGAGAATTCATCATATGATTCATATTCATATGATTATTAATAGAACTGATTGAACTTTGTGGTATGTTTGGTCGCATATTATTTATTGGATTCATATTATTAATTGATGAATGGTTTGTATTTGGTAAATTTCCTATATGACCCATGTGACTGCCAATTGTTGAATTATTCATCGAATTTACATTACTCATATGTGGAATCATAGGATTTAAATTACCAGGTGTTAAAGAATTCATCCCACGCATTTGTGGATTTCCTAGATGATGATGATGAGGATGCATTTGTTGTTGACCGTTATGCATACTAGAATTTAATCCTGGTTGTGGCATGTCATCAAAAGGATTACTAGCTACAACAGTATCACCAAATCCTGATAATGGTGGAGGTACAAAATCTTGCATTGATGGAGTACGTTGTGTAGCTTGAGTAGTATTTGTATTTGTACGTCTCTTTTTTTTAGGATTAACAGTACTTGAAGATGAAGGGGGAGGTGAAGAACCAACACCTATACCCATACTCATTCCATTTAATTCCATCTTTGAAAAATATTGATTATCTACAAGTAAATAGAAATACAAGTTTTTATTTTATAGCCATTATAATAAAATATGCTAAATTGATTATATATTAATAAATGAACAATCTTATTGTATTTGTCTTTCATAATGGATTGTAAATAAATTAAAATCGAATGATATACTGAAGATAAAAATAACGTAATAAAAATAAATATATTATAAATTTGTATATCATATTGAATTAAAAAATTAAATATTTTAAAATGAAAATTTTAATAAATATATAAAATAAGATAAATAAAAAATATAAAAATATTAATTTAAGCTAACTAAATATATAAACTAGTATATAAATTTTAAATTTATCATTAAAAATTAATAACTAACCATCACAAAATTTAATAAAGTTTTAAATATTATTTATTTTTATTATACATTAATCAAATTATATACTAATGACCAATATCACACATATAACCAATTGTGTATAAAATTGGATCAAATTACAATGATTTAAGTGTTTAAATAAAGACTAATAAAATAAGTTCATTAAATATTTGAATGTTATAATTATTTAATTTAATAATTATTTAGTTACAATTTAGACAATATGGATAAAAATACAAAACCACTTAAGTTTTATTTAAAGATTTATTTTTAGCTAATTTAAAAATAATTTAAAATATTAGAATATTTAAAAATGTTAGATTATAAAATTTAAATAATTGATAATAAAGAAAACACATTAACCTAAAATATTTCATGATTTCTTTAAAAATTATAAAAAAATAAGTTATACATGAAAGTTAAAGATAATTCAAGTAATTTTTATTGATAATTAAAAATTACAGGCAATAAGTTATAAATAACGAAAGAGAAAAAGCTTGAGCCGATGTAAACAATAAAAAATAATGTAATTTTCTTACACAGATATAAAAATTTACCTAATATTTTGTATTGTAAAATATTTGATTTTCTTTACGGACATTTTTTAAATGTAAAAATATATTTAGATTACTATTTATTAGTAATTTCATTACTGATCTAAAAAGACACCACAGTTTAACTTACAAGAAATAAACTATGTATAAACGTAGATAATATCGAAAGAAGTAGATAATTAAACTGTACCACACAGTGCCGTTACATCTAGCGATGTCGGGTTGAGCAGTTTTTTGGATTGGCAGCCACCTTCTGCTGATAGGCTGTTGTATACGTGCACGGTTTAAATTCTTATATAAAAAAAAAAAACAATAAGGCAATTAAAATGAATATTAATTGAGAATTGAATATTACTGAATGATTTTAATTATAATTAAAACAATGAATATTATATAAAACAAACTTGAAATGTATGTAAGAAAAGTTATTATAATTCTATATAATTTATTATAAACAAAATATTAACAACCTTTAAATATAGATTTAATATAGATTAATGTAGACACTTGAATATAATAATGCAAATCCATAAAATGTAAATTAAAGGATTATAGTAAAATTTAAAGCTACAAATCACAATAAAATAGTTATTAATGCATAAATCAACAAATAACAAAAATATCTATCTAACAAAAATAATATATGCATTCAATACTGGATTCTTACGCAGTATTTATTCAACTCGTAGTTAATTCAATATAGATTATTTCGTTATGAAAGTTTATGATTTTGTAATTTCTATAGTACACTTTGTCTGATTTCAGACACTGCATTGAAAGCTTTAAAGCATTGTTGCACTTTAAAGTTTTTATCAATGAATACATTAAAAACTAAAATATTAATGCACAAATTAACGAATTACAAAATAATGTTGAAAGTATGAATTAGAAATAATAGGTTGTAAATCTTATTATGAAAATTAGAAGAGAAGAATTTAATATTAACATATAGATTATAGTTACAAAAAAGAAAATCAAAATCCATAAAAAGATGTTTCATGAAAAAGATAAAAAAAAATGATCTTCAAATAAGAAAATTAATATTAATAAAAATATATGATTTACTCGAATTCATTTAAACAAACTCAATCGTAAAAGAATATTAGAAAACCAATAACCAACATAGCTAGAGAAAATAGAAAAATTAACAAGTATAAAGCAACACACTATATCTATTAATATGAGCATCGAATCAATAGGTGATCTTTTACGGAAATTTGAGGACGACAATACTTAAATAAAGTTAACAATAAAAAACACGATGATTAATTTGTTAATGCATAGCTTATATGATAAAGCATTGTGCTTTTTCTTTCTTTATTTTAAATTTTAATATCACAATGTTTATATTATCATACTACTTTAAGAATGAAAATGATAATTAATTATCAACGAGACAAATTGTCATTCAAAACAAAATTGTAAAAATATTGAATTGTACAAAAGAATTATTTTAGAAAAGAATATATTAAATTCTTTAATTGAAAAATAATTTAAAAATAACTTATTAATTATACCTCTAAACTGAATCTCTGATTAACAATATTTAAACAAATAAAAGTAGCCATACATTGATCTGATTGTTGAACGAGTTGTTTATTAAAATGGGCGAATCTGAAACAATGAATTGTAAACAAATCCTAAACAAGTCTGTTTTAAATATGAATCTGTTACAGATAATCAACATGCATACCCATAGATATTAATAACAAAGCGGAATAGCACTGAAATGGAATTCCATAAATTGAAATCAACAAATTAAGTCAATTTACAAATCGATGTATTTAATAATAATGAAATCACAAAATAATAATAAAATATTCATCTACGTGAAATTTAAAACAAAGAATAATTAATTAGAAATCGTTTGTCAATTTTAACAGAAAAATTATATTATCACATGTACGACCATTGATTTTTTAAAATGTTTTTTACGACATTAATAAAACGCACATAAAAATTTTATATCGAAAAAAGGAACAAATATTTATTTAAATTGATTTATGTTTTATATAATTTTCAATGAGGTAATAAAATATATACTCAGTTTAAAAGTTTTCTATTCAATTCGATATATTACTATCATACATAAATATTTTATATTGATCAAATAAACATAACAAAATTAATGCAAACAGATACAAGAATCAGTATTAATACAAGCGAGAAACTTAAAAAAAATATGAACCAATGTTCAATAAAATAATCCACTATGCATCGCATAATTTTAAAAAAATAAAACTGAAGTATAAAATTAAATAAAAAAAATTGGTTCATTGGATAAAGTGTAAAAATAATTTATATACTCAAGTAGTTGCACGTTATTTTAGATCATTTTTGCTAAATAATTTTTATTAATTAAAGAATAAAATATTTTTTACATAAGGTATAATAGACAGATATTACAATGAAAATGTAAGCTACTATTTTGTTGCAGCTTTAATCAACCAATGAAAATTTTGTTTTTTCTTTTCATTCTGATTAATGTATTTAAAATGATTGCAGTATTTAAATATAAAATATTTTATGAATTATAATTATTACAAGAAATTTTACAATAAGTGTAAATGAATAATTTTAAATCTAACCAATTGTTCCGCAACGTACTTATTCTATGAGATTGTAACAATTTATTAATCAAATATAAAATTAATATTATTCAAGGAAATACATTAAATTATAGAAATTCGTATTTAAAAATTTATTTTATTATTATATTAAATCATATAATATTAAAGAGATTTTTATGATCCTATAGAAATAAGAAATCTTACTAATCACAAAAAGAGAGTGTAGTTTTTCAAAGATATTAAAAACAGAAGTGCAAGAAAGTTTGAACGATTTTTTAGTAATTCTTTTTGTAATAAAACAATAATGCGTAAGTTTGAGTTTTATTTCGTAAATAAAAAATAGTCTTAATTTAATTTGAGGAGCTATTAAAATTACAGTGTCTGTTGAAATTTTTACAATACTAAGAACCTAATAATTAATAAATGAGAGTTGTTTCTAAAAATTCTCTGAAAATGTATTAAATAGGTAAAATTATCGATATAAACAACTGTAATGATATACGTATTTTTTCACTAAATTTCATTCATAAATATTCGTAGTATTCATTTACATTGATTTTTAATCTCATTCGTAATAAGCAATAAGACTATTCGTATACTATTTTTAAAGATAATTATCCCTTTTAAATTGTAAATTATGATTATTCAGAAACATTGAGAAAAATTATTATAACTTCGGATTCTATTACCTCAACTAATTTAATATATCGTATGTGCTTTCGCCTCTATTTTTAGTCAGAATGTCAAGATTAGGACATTTTCTGGAACAAAATATGAAAAATTACATTGCTCATATTAATAATGATATTCCTCTTGGTATAGTTTAATGATAATTATTACTTAACTTTTTATCGGTATAATGATTGTTAGTAATATTATCCAGAATTCATCGGGACAAATGACTATCAGAAAAACTATCAGAAAAAAGAGCCCTTTAACGTCTTTTATGCCAACAATTTCTAATATGAATCTGACTTATCGAGTGCAAAAACTCTTTATATTAAAGAATCATTGTGTTAGGGAATTAAGCTGAGTGTGAAATCTCCCCAAGGTGGAGTGGAAGAGAGGCAAATAGTGGAAGGAGAGGAATAGCAGGGATGTTATAAATTGGTCCTATTATTTTAATTAATTACAACTAAAATTACTTTTTATTGGGGATATGCGAAGATATATTGAATGGTTATATAAATATGGCATTGAATATATAATATTGTTTAGTTGAATAAATGTAGAGTGGTACGCATATTGTATAAATTGAATTTTTAATGTATTGATAAAATAAATATTACGCTGTATGTTTCGAGGACCTATCTTTTGTGTATGTGATCCCTTATATGCATTCAATCATGAGCTGAATGTGGTAATACTTGAGTCTTGATGGCAAACCTCGAGTAATTTTAGATCAGATTGACCGAATTACTTTAATCAACAATAATATAGCGACTACAGTCAAATATATAAAATGCCATGTAGTAAGCTGTAGATTCTACCCAGTTGATCGTTGAATGCCGCAGATCACTGATGATATTAAACTCAAGTACTGACCAACCCGACGCCTGTATTAAAAGTAGCATAGCGCCGTTGTGTAGTAGGGAATATCAGCGGTTAAAAATGTACTAACTAATTCGATAATTTTGACTATATGTAAGCGTAGTGGACATGGAGGGCGAGTCGTTTCGATCGAATTTCAAAACAATGAACTTGTTACAAAAAGACTCGCAAGATTCCCTTGAAATCTTGAAAACATTGGTCTCTTCTATTTTGTTTAAATGCAACTACACCAATTTACTATAGAAAGTCTGAGCCTTATATCCATTTATATTTTTAGGGTCAAGTAAACCATAAACCAAATTTTCTAGAACTACATATATATAGTCCTAGAAAATTTGAAAATTTATATACATATTATATATTACAACTAATTACTTTATCAAATAATTGCATTGGTATTGGGCCTGGTTGTCTTACTATTTATTTTACTTACTGCAATATAATAATTGACTGTGTGCGCATGCAACGTTCAATTATAAATTAAACGCCACGACAACCGCCGTCCAGTAATTGCCTCTCTCGATCTTCCTCTTTTACTTTCTTCGATCAGCGGAATCCAGGTTAATGTCGAATACAGCGTTCAGTCGGAAATTGAACACCTCATAGTCGTTGTCCAGTTAAGGAGGAGAAACGGCGGAATAAGATCGGATAGGTGCTCTGGCGTAAATTGAACGCCGCAGGCCCGGGCTTTCGTTACGTAACTTGGTATTAACGACGGGTAGAAGTTTTAATGTAATCGCCGAACATTGATGTTTGAGAATTTCCTTTAGAGACCATTTTAGAGAGCGTTATCTCTAGGAGAATTCTGAAGCAAAACGCGCTTGCAGTTTAATTTTCTTGAATAGGGGTGGTCATCTTAGAATTCTTTGAGAGTGATAAGTTTTGGTGATTGGATTTTAAAACTAATTTTCTGTTGTCATTGGAGCCCTAACCAAATAGTGTCAACGCCCTTTTAAAGAGGGTAGGGGCGAAGTTTCGACAGGAGATTTCAATATTTCCAATTTGTATCGACTCATTATGAAAATATCACGAAGTTTGGCAACTATGCTATTATTCCTAAATGGTCTTGTCCGTTACTTTTACTAGGCTTGTTTTGCAAAACACATGATGGTCATATGACCATTGCTGAACTTTCAAAGTGCAGTCCAAGTAAACACGGTCGTAAAAAAGTTATTAACGAAAAAACTGAGTACTCGATGTATTTTTTTATATTCGAGGCCCTTAATAAAAATAAATTCGATAAAAATTTATATTAAATATATCAGAAGAATTTATGCGAATTCAGTATGTATGTATAATAAAAATGAATGTATTTTTAATATTTTTATATTATAATTTATTATTTTATTTAATAATTAATTTAACTACTAATTTAACAATTAAAAATCATTATGTTATTCAAAAAATGAAAACCTTTACAATGGGAAAATGTACCATTAATCGATTGTGTATTATTTTGACTTTATATAAATATATATAAATACTTATGACTGCCATTTTAATAATAACTAATGATCAATAAATATAAACATTTAAGGTTATTTTACAAACAATAAACATGTTATCTAAATTAATAAATTTAAAATATTCTAAACAAAATGTAACAAAAGTACCGCTTTTTAATACACAATATATAACAGATAATAAAAGAAGCATGTCGTTTAAGCAATTAATTTATCGTATAAATATATGTATTATAAAAAATGTAAATCGATAAATAATTTATAATTTCAGAAAAATAACTAGTAGAATACCAATTAACATTTAATGTTTTTATGTCTAATAAAAATAAATAAATGAAAATTAAATAAAATAGAATTTATAATTTGAATCAATTTTATTAGATTTTATTGAATTTTAAAATTTTTATTTATTATTTTATTTATTTTTTTTATTATTAATTTTTTATTTAATATTTTATTTATTTTTATTTAATTTATATGAGTAAAATAATTAAAGTAAATGTCTAATTAATAATCCATTTAAGTCGTTTGAAATCGCAATAATATTTCTAATTTAAAATACAACGAATGATATAGTAAAATTACAAATATATACAAAATTTTAATTGTGAAGATTTGTAGGATAACGTAATTATTTTAATGATAATATAAGTTTTTATTGTGTATTCATAATAATTATAATAATAATAATAATTACTTAATTTAGCAATCGATATTTACTTAAATTACAATTATATAATTAAATTTAATAGGATTTTAGTTTACAATATTTTTCTTTCAAATTAAAATTATATTTTTAACAAAAAAACTTTAAAAAGTGAATAGATGATGTATACTCCATATTGATAAAGATAGCTTGTACTGCAATAGATATCTAGTAATAAATTTTACTTAAAAATTTTACATTAATCTTTAAAGTTGCTTTACATGGATATATAAATATACAGTGCTTATCCAATACATTGATTTAATAGAAATACTTGTTTTACTAATAAATCATTTAAAAAATGATTTAATTTAAAAATCAATATTTTTACTATACTAAGTATAGATTTTTATTAAATAAAAGTCTGTAACATTAATACGACCACAAGGAAGATGCGGTAGTATCTTCTGATAGCTAAACTCTTTTTTATGCATTCTATCTCTGTACTTTGATAAAAGATTGCAGTTGAAGCTCTACTACTCATGCAGTAAGTACAAGGGATCTTTACTTAATTTACAAATTGCTCTCAAACAGTAGCGTGTACATTAACAATATATACTCTATTTACAAATTGCGCTCAGCAGCAGCGGGTATGCAAATAACATATTCCTAACTATTACCCTATCTTAATTAGCAACGTTATCAATAAATAATAAACTATCTATTTATTACTTTTGCTCAATTAAAAGTGTAGTACACCAACTGCAGTCACACCTTCATACTTTACAATTAGCTTATGTCTGATTGCTACTCTAGTCAGAGGTAACTCCACTCTTTATAACATCTATACGGTAATCAAGTTACAACTGATTACGTCGAACATCACGACTACCATTTCTCCGTTAATTAAATAAATAATTCTAATTCCTAACGTCGATTCAGAACTCACAACTTATTTTCAATACCTTATCTTACCTGGTATAAACTAAAACTCAATTCATTTCAACCTTGATTGACTACTTGATCAATAAGAAACAATTTAAACACACAAAATAGTTCGAAAACTTTTCTTTAAAACCTATTTCTATCCACTTCTTTCCATTATCTGCCTCTCCCCACTTACACCTTGGGGGGAGATTTACAATTGGGTTTAATTCCAAACATTTGGTTTAGATTTTTTAATTTTAATATAAATATATGAATTTTTACATTAAACTTATATAACAAGAATATTATTAACTTTTATATTTGAATTATTATCTATATTCAGTACTTAATAGTATATATTAGTTTTTAATATTGCATAAAACAAAATTTTTAGTATTACTAAATAATAGGTAATTTACATTACATATAACATTTTTATGAATACTTCTTTTGCAATAAAAATATTTAGAAAAGTGTACTTTTTTTTTCTATGGTATAATATCCAAAACATTTGTATTGTATTTGATTTTGATAAACATACAGCGGCTAGATGCAGAGCGAAACGTCGCTGATGTCTTTATACATGAATTCATTCAAATAAAAAAAAAGGCGCTAAATGTACAAATCTTTACATTCTGTATTCTCTTAAATAAATGTGTAAATCTTACATTCTGTATTCTCTTAAATAAATGTGTAAATCTTACATTCTGAATTCTGTAAATTGAATTATTAATTCAATAACTACAGAATTGGTCGAACACATAAAGGCGGATAAAAGCCAACTTCAGCAAATGCTTAAGGAAAATGAAGTGAAGATTAATAAGATTGCTAAAATGAATATAATTTATAGTACAAATTACAGAAATGAAAAATTAATTTTAAGTGACAAGTTGAATACAAGGTTAAAGGTATATTTAATTTAGATTTATTTAAACGGTATACTAATATTTCATATTAACACGTATCACAATTTTCTATTAATGTTTACCATGTAATGAGCTACTATTTTTACGTGTTTCTCAAAGCTAAACTAATTATTTAAATATGAAATTAAATTGAAATATTTGTATTTTACTAGAATTGCGTAACATATAAAACCTACAAAACATTTTAAAATTTTTAAATTAACATATTTCAAATTTGAATAATTTATCTTTTGATAATTTATATTTATTTTTAAAATAATATTACATATATTTTTATATATACATAAATGTAATATTATTGAGAATAACTAAATAAAGTAAAAAATTGTATATTATGATTACATACACAAAATTATTTAAATTTGGAACAAGTACTTGTAGTAAGAAGTTGTATGATTGTATATATATTTACGCATGTGTATATTACACATAAAAAGAAAATAATATAATAAATTAACTAAATATAAATAAATTCATTATTATATTAAGGTTTACATTTTATAAGCATACAATTTATTACTTCAAGATTAATGTATATTAACGTTATTTTAATTTAAAATAATCATGTGCATTTACGTATAATGTACACTTTTTAATTTATTTTATTATTCTCAGCAATATACATATAGTATACTAGCAGTATGTCAATAAATTATTTTACTCTTATACACTTAAGTTTAATAACTTTATGAGTAGCACAATAATAATTAAAAATTTTTTATATTTATATATTATGAATATAATATATGTATAAATAGTATAAAATAATATCTTATCATCATCTTAAAGTGTCACAGTGCGAATATAGCGCACGTACAAAATATCGAGCATTACCTTCGGGATATCCAGTGATATGTAAATATGAGAAGCAACATTGCTGTGGAAATCGTACGCACGTGTAAGGGTATGGACGTGTAATGTATGGACAAAGCTGTAGAAGAAGCTTCGTTCATACTTAAAGACATCGGAATATACGTAAAAAGGGAAATTACAAGCATCATGCATTGGAAAGTGCAAACTATTAATGAAAATAACATTATCATAAAGAAATTGATGAATGATTTTGAATCCGAAATTACGAATTTATCAAAACGTATAGATGAATGTATTGTAAGATTGAACCAAATATACAAGAGAAGAGCACATAACTTCATTTACAGTGCTTTAAGGAATATTACTTATTTTCTAAATGTAATAAATTCTTTAAATTTCACTCAAAAATAAAAGATTATAAATACCAAATATTGATTAACTTTTTTAGATTAACAATTTTTCATCTTTATAACCGTTTATTAAAAGTAAACGCATTGATATAATAAGTATAGTGCTATATACTTTTTTCGATATTCCATTATAGAGTTAATATTAATAGTAATAATAAACTGTAATAGACAAAGATATTTAGATTTTTATTAAATTCAAATATTTGTTTATGATCTTTACTTGTTAACATATGATGTATACTTAATATAACCTTTAATATTAAAATCGATTAGGAAGTATTTAAATTTATAAATATCAATTCAATACGAAAGAACAATTAAAATTATCTATTAACCATCAGTAATTTAATTTATATAGCGAATAATTTCAAACATAATTAAGAATATCTACATAAGAAATGTTGTTTTCGAATAAATTAAGATTAATTTATTATTTCTATTAACTAGAGATCATAAAAAATGTTTGGATTTAATAAACATCAATGCTTAATAAAATAATATAATAAAATGTAATAAAATGAATGCTTTTCTAATGCATACTTGAAATCTAAAAATAACCAGTTAAATTTAATAATTGAATTAATTAAATATTCTTTTTTACAAAATTTATCTATAAACATTTATTTTCAAAAGAATATCATTATTTATAATGTTGACTTAATAAAAAAATTTATTTGCAATATTTAATATGTTTTATATAATTATTTATCATAATTAAACGTAAATAAATGTCCTCGAATGAATTTTATAAAAAGATAACACCAACAAACTGATGAAAAAATGTTCCTATTCTCCTTATGAAAAGAGATCATAGCAATTAGAGCAGGAAATAAAATTCAAGAAAATCGAATCGGAGATCGAAGAATAGCACTGCTTTTAATAGGAATTGATTTACCAAAACATTCTTATAGAGCGATAAAGATATAAAATATAAAATATGAACCAATGTAAATAAGACGAACTAAACAATTATTATTTCAGTAAATGGTAGAATAAAAGTTAATACAATTTTAAATATATAAAACTCATTGAAATATTTTTAAATCTTATTGATTTTTTGAATTACAAATTCTTTTAAATTTAATATTATAATGATAGGAAAATAAAAATTTATACTATTTTAAAATTGAATTTAAATTTGTTTAATAAAGGTAAATTGACTTTAAGTTGAAAATATGTAAAATCTATGTTCAAAAATTTCTGTACTTAAGATAATGAATTATTACATGATTGAACAATTTTACTCTATATTTTTTATAGCTTTACTGGTAAATCAAAACATCTCAATATTGACATTTATTTTTAATTATCATTTTATTTAAGCCTTTTAAAAAAGTGTTAATAACTATGTATTTCAAATATCATTATGTTTAATCAAATTTACAAATGCTTAAAATTATTAATTTTCTAAACTACACTGTGATAGAGAAAAAACTTTGAAATGTACTTGAAGCGATAAATGAAATCATGCATTAAAAGATGAAGTATATAAATACTACGTTTGAACACAAAACAAAAGACAGTATAAAAATTTATACAAGGTATTTTTCAATTTATTTAATAAGAAATACATTATTACGGTAATTTATAAATATATAAATAAAAATGTAAGTAAATTATTTAAGAAAAAAATTACACATAAATTTGTATGTCATACTGTTCGGAATTTTTCCCGTGTATGCTTTCTCTCAAAGATATAATAAGGAGATACAAATAGTGAAAGGAAAGGTGATAAGCACGAGTGTTATTAACTGAGCGGCTTTTGTTGTTAGATACTGAAAATTACGTTTATTAAATAAGAAATATAAAAATAGATGTTGAATAAATACAGAATATAGTTGAACGTTGAATGTGTTTAGTTGTACGGATATATAAATGCTGCGATATATGAATTGATGTATATGCCGTCTCGCTACTCAGTCGTAAGCTGAATAAGATGTTCGTTGAGACTTATAGTAGTAATTGTATAGTTCTGGATCAGCTATGTCTAGTTACAATATCCATGTATTTATATATAGGTGGTCAATTAATATGAATTCCAAAAACGACCAAGGTTCTATAGTTAGTAGTTTGTCTACCCTATTTGAACAGGGTCCATTATTAAGGTAGTTTTAATTGAACCGATTTATCGGGTGACTGTTAATAGTATTAATAGAACCAAGACAATACAGATTATAATTTAACTGTAACAATTTGAAAATGACAAATGATAAATAACAGGTAACAAATAACTAAATTTAACGGTTAGATCTGTTTATTAGAATTAGCGGCTTGAATGCCTTTGTAACTGCATTTTATATTTGCACAAATCCCTTTTTTGAAGAGAATGTTTTTGGTGTGAATATATTATTGCTATTGGAGCGGGAGTGTCGTTTTGAGCTTTTAATAGTAACATTTTGTATTAAAATAGCGTGAATATTCTAAGAAACAGAAAAACAGAACAAGCTTCAAAATAATACATTTAATTGAACGAGCTGCGTTATTAGATAGAGAAGGTCATGATTCTAGGCACAATCATGAGAGATTTGTTACCGGAATCTCGAACACGTACTAAATTTAATAAAAATGAGTTAAATGTTAAGAAAGTAACGTTTTTAATCGAACCTTCTCAGTTTTTTGCATTAGTTGATATTAGATCTGGTTTTTTATATAGACATAAAAATACATTAAATAGTGGTATTTTAAGTTGTTTAATAAACCGTACTACTTATCTTAAAAATAAAGTATAATTATTATAATAAAATAAAATGTTCAATATCATAAATGTTTAACTTACATATCATTACAAATTATTATTTAAGCTAATTATTAATCCTTATTATACAACATTAAAGTTCATGGATAGTCGTAAAATAAAAAATAATCTAAAATATATTTATATACATTTATATATTACAATCCATTGTAATATAAAGTTTATTGAATTAAAATAATTTTTAAGAAATGACATATATTTAATACTAACAGACAATCAAGCATTTTATATCTTATATTATCTTCAAATGTGAGATTGTTTACGTATTTTTAGCAATTAGAAATAGTAAAATAATATTATCATTGATAACCTTCAAACCATTTTAAATAAATTTCATTAGTCGGATTACTGAATAATAATCTCTAAGTTAACTATAATTTGATAAATTTGGTGTAACAATAGAAATTTTTTCTTATTTATATTTCAATAATTATTTATAAAAATTGTACTTTTATTAAAAATTAATTGGAATCTGTAATAAAAATATAATATTTCTTGTATCAATGACAGTATTCTGAATAATTGATTGTTAATTATGTCAATCAAGGTTGTACATTGAAATTTAAACTCGTATTTCTATTGTGTTTCAAAAGTGTAATATATATTTATTTTGAAATTTGTAAGTTTCATTAATTAATTTAAATTTACTCATCTAAAAATTGAGCAATAATATATACATTTTCAATTTAATTTTACATTTTATATGTTATATATATATATAAACTATTTATACCTGCCTTGCACGTATACACCTGTCTATTCATGTTCATTAGTGTAAAGAATCTTCAGTCATAATAGTGTTAATACTATCGCCCAAAACTTAATATTTTTATTATTTTTAATATATGAATAATGTATACGAATTTAAATATATTATCTCTTTCTTCTATATATACTCTCTATTACTATATATTTTTTTAAATATTTCATAATTAAAATTTTATTTTATACAAATACATTATTATAATTGTATTACATTGATAGTACTAAAAAGTCTGTATATCAGTAATTATATGTAATATTTTTATTTGATTTCAAAAATTTTACAGAATATATATATACTAGTTAAAAAAAAATATTTACATATATATTATACTAGTTTTACTAGAATTAAAATATTTTCATTATTAATATTATTGATTGCTTGACTAAAATTTTGCATATAGGCAGTATTTTTCTGCATAAAAATATTTTAAAATCAGTGTTTTTATTTCTATAATCTCTAATAGAAAACTTTAAAAAAGAAAGAAAAAATTAATATAGTATATTTTCGTATTGTTTCTGCACGCAATAATAATTATTAAAAATATTGTTGAGGTACCCTCTACCTAGCTTTCGTGGGCTCAGCTTTACCTGTTCCGATGGCCTATTGATAGGGGTGTTACCTTAGTAGACTGTATGTTCTCCCTGATGATGAGGAGTGTGGATATAATAGGATTGATGTTGATGGCAGGATAGATTAAATTGTTAAACACGTGTGTATGCTGGCTGTGATTATTTAATGATAAACTATCTATTAATTTATACAACGGTTGTAGCAGTTATTTAGTTATTTTATAATTGGGGTGTGTGCGTGTAAGTATGGATGTAATAGCTACCACTCGCGAACGATCCGTGAATGTTTAGCGATAACGAGTTCGACGCGTGAACGGAGAATCAATTGTAAGTTGAGA